>PVKH010043612.1:0-10689 GCA_004027955.1 Chaetophractus vellerosus | reverse complement strand
TCTGCCCACCCGGAGAGGCCCCCGGGAACCGAACCCGGGGCCTCCCATGTGGGGAACCGGCGCCCTATCCACTGAGCTACAGCCGGTCCCCCATAAGCTACTTTAGTTGTAATTTTCCTGTATATCAGCACATTCTTAACACTTTGTAAAAGAACATTCTTATATTTGTACTATTAATCTGCCACCAAAATCACTATATGTATTATACATACCGTAGATTATTCTTTAGTTTCCTTTCAATTGACCTTTATGCCCCTACTTGTGCGTCTTTTTGCTACATTGTTAGCATGCCATTTTAGATTTGGTCACACTTAAATTTCATTCAAGGATTTGTTATTTGCTAGACAGACCTTTTAAATATAATATATGAAGAAAAGCTTAACACTTATTTTTCTTAGTTGTGTGTATTTTATAGTCTGAAAATATTTTTCTTCTTTGGAACAGTGAAAGAGACAACTTCGTTTTGGTTAAAAATCAGAGAACTGAGTAGTGTGCTGGTAAGAATATCTGAAAATATTTTCCCTCAAATCTCAGTCTCATGAACTATCTCTGCAGATTTACACAAGGTCTGTAATTGATCCTATTCCCGCGCCAGTTGGTGATTCTAATGTTGATAGTGGTGCCAAGTCTTCAGACAAACAGAAAAAGAAGACCAAAATGACAGATGAAGAGATTATGGAGAAATTAAGTATGTTAACTACATTTTATGTTTTTCTTAAAGGATTATTAGCAACTCTTAAAACATTTAGCCCAGATGGATTTTAATTTGTATCTTATATTTTGGCTTTTAAAGAATAAGGAATAAATTGTTTTCTTGTGGGAACAATAGCTTCAATTAACATCTAGTGAAGCCAAAGTAATGCTCTTTGCTGGTTTACTAGTCAATCTAAAGGTATTACGTGTTAACTAGTGAGCAGTGTCTCTGCAATAGTCAGTGTCTTTCAGCACAAAACGTTTTCCCCTCACAGCCAAAGCTAAGGGACAATAGTTGGGAATGTTGTAAAAGGAGGTTTGTATTTATTTATGTGTGCCTATAGCATCTCAGAATGAACCTATCTAATATCCCTTAATAATTAAGCAAGTTGACCTTCTTGTGTAGACAAATGCATAAGCATAGAATCTTTTCCAAGGGAAAATATTTTTTTCTACCCCCTTTTCATCCTTCAACTCTCATTAGCCTGGATCGAGCTTTGGAAATAATGTGCACAGTGCCAGGGAGATGGTAGCAGTAGTTTCTTATTGCACGTCCACTACAACTATAATTTGAAGATAAAGAACACTGACCTAGAAGGATCAAGGAAAAATGCTTTGTAGATTAATTGTCTTAAACATTAATATGTTCCACATATATTTGTTCTTTATTTCTCAGTGCTTTAAAATATAAACCTGCTTTTAATTTGGCTTTCTGTAGACATATAAAATACCCATTTTTTTGATATTTCTTTCTTTTAAAATAAACAAGATCTATAGATACAACCATTCATTTGTGAACTTTAATCATCATGTCCCCTATCCTTTTAGTATCTTTCTGTTCTTAGCATCTTGTAGATCCTGTTCCACTGGTTCTTGGCTTGAACCTAAATAGCTAACTTGAAGTTGGGTATCTATGTAAAAGTTGATTGTTTTTATGAGTTTCTTTGATATGTCCCTGGCTTCTTTTACCTTGGACAAGTGGCCGTTTAGTGTGGTTTTCTCTTGTTTTGACTTACTGTGTAGTAAGAATATAAATTAGGATTTTATGCCCAACATCCTAATTTTAAAATCTGTCCCTTAACCATGACTTTGTGCACTTTCCTAAAATAGATACATGATTAGATTGTGTTAGAGTAATCTTTAAACTAAAAGGTGGTTCCTTAAATATATTGATAAAGGATATACTGGAAGAGTCAGAAAAGCCATGTAGGTTTGTTATTCATTTGGATATCATTCATATTTTATGATACTGAGTAGTCTCATAACTTCCCGTTAGGCTAATGTATTTCAGGTAAGAATGAAAAATAGGGTGAGCAACTTGAATTTACCAGTTTTAAAACTGAAAGACCCACATCCTGGGAAACCTTTCAGTCCTAGGCAAACTGGGACAGATGGTAGCCCTAAAAAGTGACCGTTTTGAGAAACAAAATAATGAAGACTTTATTTTAGAGGTCTGGCCTGATATAAAAAATGTGTCTTCTTGCTTCTGATACTCTTTCACTTTTATTACTTAAATTTCTTTAGTGTTTTGTGTTTGAAATAAATGTTAATTTGGAAACTTAGTGTTACATATACAAACCACTGTTCTATAATGAGTGGTGTTTATTCAAAGGAATAATGATACCAAAATTAATTTACTGTATCAAAATGTTTGACCAAGTTTCCAGTGTTTTGTTTTTGTTTTTGTTTAAAATAGGAACTATTGTCAGCATAGGTGACCCCAAGAAAAAATATACAAGATATGAAAAAATTGGTCAAGGGTAAGTATTTTGTGATTGTTGCCACAATGTTCAGTACCTCCGAGGTGGACCGCATGATACCTCTTTTGCCTACTGACCTTGAGCACTTATGGTTTTCTTGGGGATTTGTGTAAATAAATAATCCTAATGCAGTTATTTCTAAATGCTGGTTTTTTGTTTTTTTTGTTCTTTTGGGTTTTTTTTTTTTTGGAAAAAAAACTACTAGTAGCAATGATTTTATATCATTGTTAGTTCTTTAAAATAAAAATAAAAAACCTTTTTATTTTGAAATACTTTAAAATTTACAGGACCATTGAGAAAGTAACATAAAACCCATACAAAGAACTCCAACATGTCCCCACCCAGATATCCAAATCCACCAACTTTTGACAGTTTATCTGTCCTTCCTTCCTTCCCTCCTTCCTTCTTTCAATCCATCCATCTGTTTTCTGAACATTTGAGAATAGATTATATATATCATATTCTTTGAACACAATACTTTCATGAACATTTCCCAAAAACAAGGATAGTCACTGATGTAACCACTTTAACTACAGTTATCAAGTTAAAAAAATTTAACGTTGATATAAAGCTTACAATCTATTTTGCAATTTTTTTAATATGTCCCAAAGTGTCCTTTTGGTCATTTTTCTCCTCCATTATTAGATCCTGTCAAGATCACGTGCTGCATTAAATTGTCATTGTCTCTTTAGTTTCTATGTGTGTGTGTGTGTGTGTGCGCGTGTTTAAACATAAACAACATAAAATTTCCATCTCAGCTCATCCCAAGCATACAATTCATTAGGATTAATCATATTCACAATGTTGTGCTATCCTTACCACCATAGAGGTTACTAAAACTTGCCCATCACCCCAAACAGAAACCCTTAACCCATTGCACAGTAACTCCCCATTTCCCCTTTCCAGCATTGTTCTTTCTTAAATGTCTTCCCCTTGGTGTTAATGGATGCAAAAGTAGCCAATCAAATATGTTTTAAAGACAGTAAAAACATTTGCTGCAGAATTATAGACAGTAAGAACATGTGCTCTAATCAAAGTCTTGATCTTTAAGTTCTCCTGATCTTCTGATTTTTGTCCAATAATTTGTATTTTTAAACTCCACTAACCTGAACTTTTTTCTTTTGCTTGGGAGCAAATGAATATCTTGAATTTTTTAATGTCCTTAATCTCTGAAAAATGTTCTGTGAATTTGGAAAGAGATGTTAAACCTTTTTGGAAAACTTTTGAATTCCTTTTTAAAAACTAAATTCAGTTTCAGTATTGACTTACAAAGAAAAAATTGAAAATCACCTTAATATTCGTGTGCATGGTAATAGGTAAATGGTAGTATATTTATACAGCAGTGAAAATGAATGAAAAAGTGATGTTTATCCATATGGATGACCATTACAGTTACAATGTCGAATAAAAATAACAAATTGCAGAGCAGGTGTAGCTCAGTGGTTGAGTATCTGCTTCACCTATATGAGGTCCAATCCCCTATTAAAAAATAGCAAATTACAGAAAAATACGTACAAGAGAAACTATATGTAACTAAAAATTATGCTAAACATATTTTGTAAGGATACACCTATGTTCTATGTAGTTGAAATATAGTGAAATGCATGGAAATGACACATACCAAATAGAGCATTAACACCAAATGCAGGTTACCTTTGGGAGGAGGGATGATGCCATCAGAAAAGACACACCAGGAATCTTTAGCTTTATTTGTAATAGACCTCACTTCTTAAGCAGGAATTGCATCTATATGTTTTTCTTTATACCTTTACCTTATGTCTAAAATTTTATGACAGTTTTCTAACACGAGTTTTGGCCACAGGGATTGCCTCTCTCTCTCATTTTTCCCCTTTCCTTTGTTTTTGCTCTTATTCCTTTTAAAGATGTTAAGTCTTAGGATATTCTTTAATCTTCTTTTAGTTGTTAGAAGTGTTAAGTCTTTGAATGTGATAAATAAAAATAATGATTTAGAAACCTTAAATCTTTTTTTGTGTGTGTCTTTGTTTCCCCTAGGGCTTCTGGTACAGTTTTTACTGCTACTGACGTGGCATTGGGACAGGAGGTATTTACTTTTTCACATTTCTGGGTTGTTACCATTAGGTTTTAGTGTAGGTGGAAATAAGGTAAACCTGAAAATAATCAATGGGGGAATGTCTTTTCAAGTTCAGCCAATATGTTGTAAGAATTGCTCTGTGTGACTTTATAGTACTTCACTCATTAAGGGGAACAAAGAAGGAATTATGAGTATAGTTTCATAAATAAGCAAATATTTAAAAATCATTTTCCCAGCTTGGAATGAAAAGAGGATTAATTACTGGCCCGGGGCTGACCTTGGATTGGTTAATCAACCTCAAGATAAGTCAAAATGTTTAGGCTCTATGTATTGCAAAACATTCTGCATAGGGGCACTATGGAAGTAAAAGTATTACCTATGAGTAAGTAATAATCTCATTGTAAAATACAATATATGTACAATAAAGGAAATTAACTGAATGGTGTGTGTAATTTTCTAAGAGAATTACAAAATCTCTTCTGGTTTTTTTATTCTGTTCCCATTATAGGTTGCTATCAAACAGATAAATTTACAGAAACAGCCAAAGAAGGAATTAATCATTAATGAGATTTTAGTGATGAAAGAATTAAAGAATCCCAACATAGTTAACTTCTTGGACAGGTAAATATAAATATTTCCAAAACATTAGTATTAGAATTTGGAAGTTTAAAGTCTTATGGCTTTTGAGGGGGTAGGTAGCTGGTCAGACTAGAATAAAATGCAATGCTAAGAAGTAAGCTTGAAGGAAGAAGAGAAGAGGTAAGGGAACCGGCTGTGGCTCCAGTTTACCACATGGGAGGCCCCGGGTTCGGTTTCCGGGGCCTCCTGGTGAAGGCAAGCCGCTGTGTGGTAAGCTGACTCAGCAGGATGACCCGGCAGGGGGAGACAAGCAGACACAGAAAAGTGCAAAGCAGATGAACACAGCGAGCACAAGGAGCAAGGGGGGGGGGTATATAAATCTTAAAAAAATAAATAAATAAGTAAATAAAAGCAGGCTGACTTTTAAAAAGGGAGAGAGAGAAGAGGTAAAATAGCACACCACTTTAGAAGGCCTTTTTTCTACATGAAGATCATTGGCAAGTGAGAGGAGACGAAGGACATTGCTGATGGTGCTTATGTTCATTGTGAGAGATCAGAAGCTACAGCTTTAAGGAGTGACTGGCTGTGATTCATGTCTTAGCTCACAGAGAGGAGAGGGGCCACAGTTTTTAAAGTTTTAGGTCAGTATTTATTTCATATGCTGCCTTTCGTGGCCAAATAGTGTATGTATATCAAAACCTTATCTAACTTGGGAATTCATAGTAAATGGCACAGGAAAAAGCAGTGTTGTAAATGATGTTATTACAACTGTGTTTTGAGGTGTTTTGTTTTGTTTTTTTTAAGCCATATATGTACATAAAAGAATGATAGAAATTGAAAATGATAGTAGTGGTCTTATTAGAGTTAGAGGATTGTGAGTGATTTTCTTCTTTCCATATTAAATGTGTTTAGAATGGGGAAAAAAGAGAATATATTTTTAGACTTTGGCCCTAGATATGGGGACTGTGTTCATAGAAATGAATTGTCCAGGTACCTGAAAACTTAAACCAAAATGTACATTTCTCTGCTTGTTAAAATAGTGTTTCAAGTTAGTAAGTAACATGGTGGTTAAGATAAGCCATAGGCTTTGGAATACTTGGCTTCAGATTCTGGCTCTGTTAATTACTAGCTATGTGACCTTGGAGGAGTTAACTTATACAGGCCTCAGTCTCTTTATTTACAAAACAGGGCTAAAAATTTCTGTGTTATAGAGTTATTTTAATTGGAATAATGTATGTAAAAACTCAAATTATAATTGTGGGCATAGTTTAAAATAATTCAGGATAATCGTAATGAGCATCGGTAACTTTTTGTGCTATTAAATGACAACTTTCCATTTTTCTTCCTAGCTTTTTTTTTTTAAGATACTTAGATTACATAGATGTTACACAAAAAATATAGGAATTCCCATATGCCTGACTCCCCACACCTCCCACACCCTCCCACATAAACATCTTTCATTAGTGTGGCACATTCATTGCAATTGATAAACACACCCTGGGGCTTTGCCATTAAGCATGGACAATAGTTCACATTGTAGTCTACACTCTCTCCCACACAGTTCTGTATGTTCTGTGATGATATAAATGGCCTATATCTGTCATTGCAGTATCATTCGGGACGATTCCCAAGTCCCAAAAAAAGCCCCTGTGTTACAACTGTTTTTCCCTCTCCCTTCCCCCAGAGCCTCCAGTGAATACTGGCTCCACATCAGTGTTGTAATTTCTTCCATTACTAGAATCACAGTATGTCTGTAGTAGAATACCAGTAAGTCTACTCTATCCATTGTTCTTTCCCCAATCCGGAGGATTCTGGAATTATTATGTCTACTCCACCTCTAATTGAGAGGGGGCTTATATCCCATGGGGAAGATGGATAGGACTATCTTGCTTGCAGTTGCAAACTCTCTCTGTTCCTCGGGATGGTCATTGTCCATCATCATCTCCTTGTTAGTTGTCCTGGTTGAGTCCAATGAGCTGTAGAGTAGGTGTTGGACCTCTGCTGAGGTTCCGGGCCCAGCTGGCACATGGACAGCCCAAAGATTCATGTCTCTTGGACATACACCTACAAACTCCAGCACCAAGTATAGGTTTAAATAGAAGGGATAGATTCTTCCTAGCTCTTAAGATGCCAGCTCCAGTTTGTTATTAGGGTGCCTAACATCTGAAAGTTTCCAACTTCTTCTAATTAGCTATTTCTAATCTTCTACTATCTGAGTAATCAGATAACCAGAACTGTTACAATGTTCTGTAAACAGTCTCTGAGCTCTGGGTACTTGACACAGTATCCTCAGCAGCAGCAATCTTAGAGCTTTCTGGCAATTATTTGATTGGTCCTGAAGTCTGTTTTGTTTACCTTGATCTCCTGGCAAGGGGGTCTCACTGTAGCATGTGATCTCCATTATTAAAAATAACCTGTCTCTTAATTTTTATTGATTTTACAACCTTAGGGATTAGGGAGTGGAAGAAGAGGAAGGAAAGATTTCTTTTCGGATGTAGATGACTCTTATGGAATTAGATGGCTCTTCTGAAGATAGGCAGCAGAATTAAAGTTGGCAGTAAAGTGTACAACATAGAGGGTCATGTGTTTAGAAAAAGTAATTATGTGAGTGTGTTCTGTATGTTCTGTTTTTAGTTACCTGATGGGAGATGAATTGTTTGTGGTAATGGAGTACCTTGCTGGTGGGTCACTTACTGATGTTGTAACAGAAACCTGTATGGATGAAGCACAGATTGCTGCTGTATGCAGAGAGGTGGGTTTGCTTCGTTTTTGATAAGTTATGGTGATATGTGGTTAGAACAAGGTAAAAAAAAAAAGGGGGGGGGGTTTCTGCAAAGGTAATTTTTATTATGTGAGGTCATTTCTCTACATGTTCTCTGCAAGTTACTTTTATACATTTTATTCTACTTGGGGGTTGTCAACTCTTTCCTTCAGGTATAGGATGAATTGGAAATGAAGCATGAACTTTTGAAGAGCCCAGTTTCACATGTAAATTTCAGTAGGGTGATCATGAAGTTTATCATTCAAACCAGGACACTTTGCAGAATCATAAGGGTGACATTAAAAAAACACCGTTCAGAGGTAGAAACTAGGACTATTCCAGGCAAAGCAGGAAACATATTCATCTTAAGTATCAATAAATCTGCTTCTGGCTTTATTGACCTCACTGAAGTAAAGAAGCTGGGTGTTTTCTTTTTCTTTTTTTTTTTTTGTTAAGATTTATTTTATTTATTTCTCCCCACCCCTTCGTTTGCTCTTGCTTTGTCTGTTCAACTTCCTTTTAAGAGGCACTGGGGACTGAACCCGGGTCCTCTCATGTGGTAGGCGTGAGCTCAATCACTTTAGTCATGTCCACTTCCCTGGTTGTTTCTTTGTATTCTTTAATGAATTTCTAGACAGTTTGCTTAAGCCAGTAGAATGCTACCAAATTGCTCTAAGTCTTAGCCAAAACAAGCCTTCCTTCACCTATCTTTTTCTGCAGATGAGACTTAAGTAAATTATTACTTATTGTCATTGAAACTTTCTTCTCATATCCTAGGAATCATTGTCACAAAGGGTAAAATTGTAAAAGTTCATAAGATTATATTGTTTTCTGTGATTTGACTTTCAGCAATTTTCCAGTGGTACATAAGTGAATTACAAAGTTTGTTCTTATAAGAATGGTACATATGATGTTTTCCTTTTTCATCTTTTATTAAGGTGTTAAAATTTTTAATTCTAAGCTAATTGTGCTCTACCTACAGGATAACCTCTTTGGTTCTTTGTACAAGTAATTTGAGGGGGATTTGTTCTTTTCAGAAATTTGCTTAAGTGTCTGGTAAATGCAGTGTGATAATACATAGTTTATCTAACTTTTTTTTTCCTTAATAGAATATCTTGAATGAGATTTTATTTGTTATAAGTGATAGACTTTGGGGGCCGGCTGTAGCCCAGTGGATAGGGCGCTGGTTCACCGCATGGGAGGCCCCGGGTTCAGTTCCCAGGGACCTCTCCAAGCAGGCAGATGGCCTTGAGAGGGCAAGCCACTGTGGGCGGGGCAGAGCCACTGTGGGCAGGCAAAAAAAAGCCTCCATGGGAAGGGCAAGTCGCCCACGAATGGAGCAGAGCCGCCAGCGAGCGGGGCAGAGCTGCCCACGAGCGGGGCAGAGTTGTCTGCGCGGTGAGCTGACTCGGCGCGTCACCGCAACGGGGGGGAGACAAAGCAGATATAGAAGAACACACAAAAAAATGAACACACATCAAGAGCAAGCAGAAAGGGGGGAAATGCAACAACAACAACAACAAAATAAGTGATAGACTTTGTTGTTGTTCTCTGATAGAGTAAGAAAGAGAAAGATGGAGTAAGAAATAAAAGCACAACTAACTTTTTCCAGGTTTACAATTTATGCTCTGTTTATGTTCGAAAACATGGGTTCAAACACATTTTAAAAAATCTCATTTCATTCTTGTATTTAAGAAAGGGGGCTGGTTTCCCTTCACTCTGAAGGATGGCATCAAAAAGTTATTCTTTGGTCATGGTGTTCAAGTTGCAGATATAACTTTATGTAAAATCTTATCATGGAAGAAGAAATGGAGAAAATGTCTTTCATCATATTGATGAACAGCTGAATGGAACCAGACTGCCCAGGATTTTAAACATTCTCAATGACTTGCATAGACTTTTGAATATCTCAAATTCAAATGGGAATGATCACAAGTTTATTCTGTACTGTTGAAATGATTTCTAAAAGGCTGGACACATTTACAAAATGCTTTATACCTTCAGAACTTTAAACCTGAAAAAGCCTAGGAATTATATAGACCTACCCATCATTTTATAAATTGAGAACATTAAAGACTGAGTGGTATTCTTAAGATCTCAGCCAATCAGTGGCAGAGATATGACTAGTTTACATTCTTCTCTGGGTTTAGATTTCATATAATACATAACATTAGACAGCATTGGAGGAGTTGAAGGATTTGGAAAAAGCATATTCATAGTATGAATAAGTCATCCATTTTGTGTAGCAATGAGCCACAAAATGCCATTGCCAGCTCAAGCTTCAATCTTTTACTTAACAATGATGTGCTTCAATTTCAAAGGTTGCTGTATTTGATAGTGTCTTTGGGTAAGATCAGAGGGTTGGTGGGTGGGGGGAGATGGGGACCTAATTATAATTAAAGCATCTTTTTTTTTTGTAACTTTGCACATGAGAGGATATTCTCTCCTTATAAATGTAAGCATTGTAGTGTCTTCTGCTGGATACTAGAAGCAATATTCAGGTCATAGCTATGTATATGAACCTCTTCGATTTTCCAGGGATCACTTCATTGATAGGTGTTTTTCTTCTGTTTAGTGTTTACAGGCATTGGAATTTTTACATGCTAATCAAGTGATCCACAGAGACATCAAAAGTGACAATGTCCTTTTGGGGATGGAAGGATCAGTTAAACTTAGTGAGTAACGAATGAACGAATAACATGATTATCTTATGATTTTCTGCCTTTTGTTTAATTTTATTTTTAAAAAGACCCTTTGTGGGGAAGGAGTGTAGTGGTAAAGAACATGGACTTTCAAGCTGGACAGCCTGGGTTTAAATATCAGTTCTGCCACTACCTACTGAG
>PVKH010043611.1:0-10697 GCA_004027955.1 Chaetophractus vellerosus | reverse complement strand
AAGACACAATAAATACTCCCAGTGTTGTGGTAGAAGGTGCATGGACTTTCGAGCCATACAGAACAGAGTTAGTTTCCATTCTACTTCCTACTTAATATCACAGAACCTCAGTTACTTCATCTGTGGAATGAGGATAATAATATCTGTAATAACTTACTAGGTTAAATGAGAAAACATAAAGGACTTAGCACTTTTGGCATTAAATAATGTTCAATTCTTGTCCTTTTTAATGTTTTGCATGTAAATTTTCTTTAATAAAATAATGTCATTCTCCCTTTAAAACATCTTTTCACAAATGTTTCACTTGGCGAGAATTAGAGATATTCCACAGAGAAAAACAAAAGAATGGAACCTACTGGGAAGGCCTCTGGATTTTCACAGAGACTCTGATCACAGGAAGCCCTTGAGGCAGGCCTGGCTTGACCTCCTCTCAAACACATGGGAAATCAACAAGTCAGCCTATGGCACTGGAATTGGGGTGATGTGAACCAAGGGGAGGTAAAAATAGGATCTCTGCTTCAACTTCTTGTCACCCAAAGAAGGATGTCTAAATTCCTAATTCCTGGGAACCTCGTAATTCCAGCTGTACTACCAGATCAGAGTCAATCAGCCCCCAGAACTTTCTACAGAAATGGGGAGGCCCATTTCTTACTCAGCAGATTCACAGTGGAGCCTACTAGGCTTTGGTCTCAGAGGCCCTTCTTCCTCTCTGTGGCTCCCTAGAAAGTTGGAGTTATATCCTAAATTAGATATGTAAAGTGGGATATGGACCAGTAAAATTTTCTCACCTTAGAGGTGAAAAATTGAACTAAATCTCATGTCTAACTCTAAGGTTCTGTGATTTTGTAACATCTTTTTGTACATTTTATTTTTCTGCCTTTTTCTTAATGATTTTCTAGTTTCCTGCTCTACACTCATCTCCATCTCTAGAAATCAGTACATTAAATGTTGATAAGTGAAAATATTTAAAAATATCTTGGCAGTAGAATGCTTTCTCCAGAGACATATTTTAGGAAAGAATGAAGAAGAATCTAAAAAAAGGTAGCTGATACCTGTGACCAAGAGTTTGCTAGCTGGGGCCGGCTCGATAGCCCAGTGGATAGGGCGCCGGCATACCACATGGGAGGCCCCGGGTTCGATTCCCGGGGACCTCTCCTAGCGGGCAGACTGCCTTGAGAATGGCAAGCCGCCATGGGCAGGCCGGAGCCGCCGTGGGCAGGGCAAGAAGCTGCCACGGACAGGGCAAGAGCCACCACGGGCAGGGCAGGTCGCCCACGGATGGAGTGCAGCCAGCCACCCGCGAACTGAAAGCCGGCCGTGAACGGACGCAGAGACCGCCCACAAGCGGGAAAATCCGCGCCTGCGCACTGACCACTCTCAGCGCATCCCCGCAGCGGGGGGAAGGGGAGATATGTAATAAAATAAAATAAATCTTTAAAAAAAAAAAAAAAAAGTTTGCTAGCTAGGGGCGTTTTCCAGTCAGTCCAATTTCCCAACCTTTTATATGCAGACTGATATTGGCAGGTGGGTGTTAAGTATGAGATAAGACTCTTTAAGGATTAGGTTATGTCCACTCTGCTCCCTCCAGCTCTCTGTATGTATGGTTAATATTTATTCACATTCACACACATGCAAGCCATTCATCTTAAATGAAGATTTTACACTCAAAAGAGCATCTTTATCCTCTTCTGATTCTTCCCCAACTTTTATTTTTGATGTTATTCCTTAGCATTGACTACATCTTTTCTTGGATAATGCTTTTTTCATTTTTTTACCTGCAAATGGCAAACTCATGAAAAAGTGTGACCTGGGAAAATCCTTAGGAATTGCTTAGTCCAATAATTTTTACTTTGACGATGAAGAAACTGAGGCCTGAAAAATTAAACCGGCCTGCCTACTATCATACAAGCTTATAATTCAGAGGCAGGTTAAAAGCAGTAATCTCTACTTACCATTAAATGATATTTTTACTGTACCAAGAAATGTGTATTTCTTGGTATACATCCTCCGGCATTCCTTATTCGTTTTTAAAGCCTAAAAGGGTCCTTCTAGTATCCAACACAGATTACACTCTTCCCTTTACTTAAATACTCTCTCTTGCTCCTGCAAAGCTCAGTGCCTGGTTCATAGAGGTAGTCCCACCCAAAAAAATTCTTCTTCTCTAGTACAGGACTAGTGAGGCCCCTGGTCTAAGCTGTGAACTTTCCCATTTTCCAATGGGGTAAACCCGAACTATTATTTTCTGCTTGAGTTCTTGTATTTTATACTTACAGCTAGAATGAAATGCCACTGCTACTTCCCTCTCACACATATCAAAAGGATATGTTTTCAGCAGATGGTATTTAAAAATTGTTTTACCTGATTGCCTTTCTCCAGATTTTTGGTCTCACTCCCCCAGTCAAATGCTCGGAGTTCCCCCGAATTCACTGCCTAAAAGAAAAGCGAAAAACTTATATGGCATTTAAATGTGATATTGGGTTGGGGTGGAGGGGCCTGTGTGAAAATGTGCAGTTGTGACGGAGGCAGAAAATTTTCAGGAAAGACTCAGGGCAACTATGAGGCCCTTTCAGGAAGAAAAATGTATTACAGAAATACTTAACCCCACATTGTACAACTCCCAGAAGTGTATCCCATTGCAGTCTATGTGGATGGGTATTCCGCCCAACTCTGTAGGCTACAATGGGAAAGCGCCCCCTGGAGTTGTGACGTGAAGGTCCTGGGAGATTGTGACCCAAACTTAATTCAATTCAGAATTCCTTGGTTGTTTTGGTTATAAAATAACGCCCCCCCCCCCCCGTTAAAATATAGCAGTGGCCTTTGAGAAACAATTTGACCAGACTCTGAATTCCTAGAACAGATGGGACCAATATTCACGATTTATAGACGTCCTCATCACTAGTCTTAAAACTTCCTGCTTGAGTTTAGAGCCCTCCCCCTCATTTTCTTTTAAAAGCTGAATATTTTGAGGAGATAAGAATCTAAGGGTAGTTATGCTCTGCTCTCCATCTTTATATCCATTCTATTTCCACAGCCAATTGGGGCCACTCTATAGTATCATCTATAATGAACAATATTAGGGGTAGTGCAAAAGGAAAATTAGCATTCACATGTGATAGTCCACTGTCCTTTAATCAAATTTGAATTTCTTCACCTTAAATCAACCACACCTTTGCTAGATTGGTAATCTCTCAATTCTGTGCTGATGGGCAATGCTTGCAGCACAGATGACTGCTGTGACAGCCTCTTTGGGCACTTCCAATGCTGTGAAAGCATTTTTGGTTACTGCTTGACCGAGCTGCAGGAGGAGCTGAAAAGGAGAGTGTGGGAACAAGGTCTTCTCTGGCCTCATTTTTAGTGGCTGGATTCAGAAAAAGGTCTCACTTGGACATCTTAGTCCACACTTTTAAGATCCACTAAAGATGTCCTTGGGCCACTATTGCCCTTTCCTCCCATCTCCTGAAAACTGTCAATGTCTTAGATAAAATTCACAGTTGAAACAACGTTGTCAGGACTGCATTGCATCTTGGAATAAACATGAAATGACCTCTGGGCTGCCAAGAAGTCATCCTTTGACTATTCCAGAAAAAATGTGCAATGACCCTTAGCAAAAACTACCAATTCAACATACTTACCTGGCTCCAGTGTAGAATGTTTTGCACAGATGTTCCGGCAGGAGTATGGGCAACATACACATTTGCTCGGCTCTGTAACAAAGCATGAGTGGTTTGTGGGACATGGAAAAACTCACAAGTTGTGCACTTTGTCAAGTCCAAGTTCCCAGGATGTCAGACTAAGAAATGGGAACATCGTTCAATCGGCAATTATCTATGAAACATTAATATACACATGCGCATAAAAATGTTACTAAATGCAATTCCTATATTTTTCATCTTAGAATAATGTCTCATTAGAGATCTAACTACTTTTTAAAAATTTCGCTACAGTAATTAAGGAAGAGGGCTCTGAAATTGGGCCGCCTGTATTCAAATCCTGGCTCTGCTGTTTAATTTTTGAGTGAACTTGGGGGAATTATTTAATCACATTAAACTACAGGATAGTAATCTGTAAAGTGCAGATATTGGTAATACCTCTCTCTCAGGGCCCTTGAGGGGATTAATTTAGTCTGAAGTTAATATTTCATATTGCCCTTACGTTTACCTTGCCTCAGCCCATACTGAAGGAGTTCCCTGATATTATAATTTGTAGGAACTGAATTACTGGGAGTATGTTATTTCTCTAAGTCTTCAGTGGCACTAACTCACACTGAATGAGCGAGACTAGTAATTTCCTAGCTTTGCTTTGGGAATCTGAGAAATTACTAGGCTCTACTTACCATGTTCAGATTGTTCGTGTTAAATCCACCTAAAAGTAACATGACATTGCTACAAATTTGATCAATTATCACCTGGCCACAGAGGTAAATAACAAACTGTTTGAGAAATCTGTTCTGGTACAGAAATTCTTTTTTGCCAAACAATCCCTGTAAAAATATGAAGTAAAAATATAGTTACTACATTACAGGCTCTAATGTCAAAAGAATATGTTTTAGCAAACTGGGCTGGAAGACTCTTTTAGGTAAACAAGGAAATACTTGAGGAGTCACATACCTTGATCATCATATCCGGCAGCAACAAAAATTTGGCCCCAGGGCTTTTTGCATATTTAATAGTAGCTATGGGTGCTAGAGCAAAATACATTTTGATTTTCTGAGCCAGCTCTGGCATGGTGGAAAATGCAATAAAGCCTGTGAGAGGAGAAACAGATCAGCATGTATATTGGCTATCCTAGAACCCATAAGATGTTTATTCTATTTTTATTCAGAGAGTTCAGTAATTACGTGTGGTTGTGTCTTAACTCTCCTATGAAATTATAAATTCTTTGAAAGGGAAAAACACAACTCTCCACCCCCAAATACAGGAAAAAGCACCTCTGTATTTCCCATGTCACCTAGCATATTTGCTTTCAAGAAGTAGCTTCTCATTGAATTATCCAATTAAATTATTAAATCCAATAAAATCGACATTGAGAAAATTTGTATATTGAGATATAATTATTTGTTAGACACTTTTCTGGGAACTTCCACAGTTCTTACCTCAGTTAATTCTTAGACTCTTGTGAGCATTTTTGTAATCTCCATTTTACAAAGAAAGATGTTAAGAATTAGAGAAGTTGCCTTGTTAATTGATAACAAATATGTTCGGTTACATAATGGACATTGAGAATAGCAGTGTTTTTGATGTCTTTTCTTGATCCCTAACTTTTCTGGAACCCAAATTGTAGCATAATCTAATGACAAGATGTCTGGTGTACTGCATTCCAATTCTTATTTCTGCCATACACTTGGTATGAGACCCTAGTTAAATCAATCTGAGCCTCAGTTTCTGTACCTGTAAAATAAGGAGATGAATCCCTGAATTACCACTATACAGGAAAGATCTTTGTGGAGAGTTTGGGAGAAAAGTCTATTCCATAAACTCAGGGCATTGTCATTATATTTGAAATATTACGCATCTATTTCAAAAGAGCTTGTGTACTCTCTGTCTAGGCTGATATTTGCAGTTGGGGGAGCCTGGGCAGAGAAAAACTAGAATCACATGACTTCTGTTTAGTTCCCAGAGGGTGAGAAAATATTAAGGAGGAATTATTCTTTTCTACTTTCCCTCCATCTGATCAGCCACATGCCAAGGCAAGCACCAAAGTATCCTGCTATTTCTCCTTGGTCTCCCCCCTGTGCTATCAGTAGGTCTGATTTGAAAATAAATGAATTATATCCCATATTAGAACTCCCTGCAAGTGTCAAGATCTGAGAACTCTACATAACTTCTCCCAGCAATACTTCTCTTTATGCAAAGCACCTTCAATTTCTGCACATTAGCAGCTCTATTGAACACCTATGCTTTTTGCCCTCCTTTGCCCTCTTGAAGTAGCATTCAGCTTTGTCATTAGCACCTGTGTTTCATATGAATCTGAAACACTTGGAATGTAGAGAAAAAAATTTAAAAGCCCTCTAGATACTAGAGTAAAAGCAGACATAACACCTTAATCTTCTTTATATAAAGTGCATGGAGAAAGCTAATTAGCAGTTAATGTTATTGAAAAACAAAGAAAAGAAAGTGTAAAAGTTAAATTGAGCCAACTGAACTTGTGCTCTTGAGTTACAACAGTTCTAGAACTTTTGATTCACAATTTAATTTGATTTTTTGACATAATGTCATTGAAGGGAGTAATGATCATAAACGATTGCTTGGAAAGAAGCTTGGAAAATTCCATAGTAAAAGAGAATGTGTCGCACAATTAGTGCCCAAGAAGTTCTGATGAGTCATATCTTCCTCAGTAGACATATACAGTGTCATTATGATTTATGCAAATAAGAGAGAAGGGAGAGAATGAAACAAAAAGTAGCTCATTATTCTGTCACACTTACCCTACTGTGGAGTTCGGTTAATCCTGTGTGCTAAACTACATGTGGTATCTGATTAAAAGGAGTCAGTAGTAGTCTTTGCCAACCAAGTTTGCCATAAGTCTAGAATCCTTCTCTAAGATGCTGTGGCAGTTTGAAATTATTTAATGATCCCCCCAAAAAAGAGAAAGATTATGTGGATTGGCTCAGTCCTGTGCGTGTGAGCAACCTTTTCAATTGGACTATGTCAGTGAGGTACGACTCAGATTGAGCCTCCACACTCTTGCTGAGTTCCATAAAAAACAGAGATGCACCGGATAATAGAGCTCTGCCATGTTTGATCCTGCCAGGTGACAGAAAGGAGAAGCTCAAGCAGCTGAGGCCCCAGGGAGAGATGAGCCATTTACCTGATAGCTTGTAGCTGAAATCAGGAAGAAAGTGGAGCAGCCAAGCCTGAAAGAGGCTCAGTAAGAGGCAAGCCCTATGCCTGGTTGCCCTCAGCTGAGCTCCAGGAGACAGTACAGCCGGGAGGGGAAGGAGAGACCAAGCAGAGATCACCCACCATCTTGCTTCAACACATGGCAGCTGACTTGGGCGAGAAAGCACCTCTTATGATGCCTTGAGTTGGACCTTCCATGGCCTTGGAACTCTAAGCTCTTATCCCAAATAAATACCCTATATAAAAGCCAACACATTTCTGGTACTTTGCATCAGCAGCCCTTTGGCAAACTAAAACAGATGCTAAAGCTGAGTCACTTGAAGTTGAGATTGAAGTGATTTGATTTAAGTGATCTAAGAGACTTTGTTGTAAAACACCGGAATTACATGCACATTGGACTTCCCATTTCAATGGTGGCTTCTTTTTCTCTTGAAATTTCTCAGAGCAAGTACTTTATCTCACTTACTTGAGGACAGAGACTAGCCCTGAGGAATTTCAGGTAGAGTTAAAGTTGCTGCTCTATTGCTGGGAGTTTAAAAGCCAGGAAAAGGGAAACTCATGGCTTGTTGATAACAAGTAATGATCATTGTGAATTTTTGCAGAATCAAGTCCCCTGGCAAATCAGTATCAGTAGCCAAAGTGAGCGAATGGCCTGCTGAGGTCTCAGGAAACAAATGGCTTAAGACTGACCCTAGGGTGTGCTGCTAAAGTAAGTGAACAACAGGCATCCTTTGGGTTAACTAAAAGCTGGCCTAGATTTGCCCACTATTGCCCTGAATTCATATGCTTTAAGTATGACAATGGGTTTCATAGGTCATCTATTTCTATAGTGGGAAGGATTTTGACATAATAATCCCCAATATCTCTGGAGGTAGCAATAAGACACTGAACTCAGGGCTTCATTCATTCTTTCAACACATACGTACTGAGTGCATACTATGTGTCAGGAACTGCTCCTATAGCTCTGTCTTAGACAAAATCCCTGCTTTCACAGAGCTTATACTCTAACTTTATATATATTATCATATTGAACACTCCAAACACCTCTAAGGGGGAAGCATGAATATCCCTATTTTATAGACGAGGAAACTGAGACCAAGGAGGCAAAATAATTTTCTCAAGGATATTTACCTAAGAGGTAGCAGAGCCATTATTTGAATCCACATCTGTCTGACTCCAAAGCCCTTCCTCTTCCCACCATACCAGAAACCTCCCTCCATTCAGTCCCTGTTTCTTTGTGGCCTTTGGGTCAATGAAGAGGATAAAGGGAAGAGGAGATGGGCACAGCCACAGCTGGGTGTCATTTGCTTACATTTCTTCTGAGTATACAAACCTGTGTGCCTTTGAACCTACCTGTGGTGGTGCCTTGTGAATAGCCAACATAATAAATCTTTTCCTGGCCCGTTTTCTGCAAAATAAAGTTTATCACTGCAGGAAGGTCAAACCTAGCCATCTCATCGTAACTACAAAGGGAAAAGACAAAGTTAGATGAAAAATTACAATAAAAAACAAGCAAAGCAGACCCACGGGTTAACAAGCAAGTTCTTGAGTGGACAGCCCCCCAAGGCTTTTTACTGTGTCCTTCACAACACTCAGAGTGGACTTAGTTAGAACCTCTGATGCCTGGGGGTTTCTGGGGGTCAGGCTGTTTTCTCCAGGTGTTATACAGAGTGATAATCACTGTCAATGAATATTTGCTGAGTAGTTGATCGACCTCCTAAGGCACGGGTTCTTAACCTTTTTTGTTCCATGGACCCCTTTGCCAGTCAGGTGAAAGCCATGGACGCCTTACTAAGTCCACACTATACTGTGTATTATTTAATAAATATATCACACCTGCACCAACACGTTCCCACAAGAATAACTTTTTTAAAAAAAATTTCAGTTCAAGCTCAGGGACCCCTTGTTAAGAACCCCTGTCCTAAGGGACGTGCTCAGTTACACTGTTATCAGAATAGCAAAGGGCCTTACAGGTTCATTTATAAGAAAAGTATTAAAGATGCTGCAGGGCCCCTTCTTTGCTGAAATGTATAAAGAGCAGCTTGAATGGCAACAAGTAATTTAAATAAAAACGTTAATATCCTTTTGTAAGAGGGTGAGAGATGGGTTAGTCAAATTGATGGTCTCTAAGGCTTTGTAGTTTCCTTGTGGATGTAATGCTGCCCGGTCTCATCTCCTTTGTCATTACTCACTTAAGTGTTAGTCCCAGGATCTCCATCTACAAGGACATGGCCCTATATTCACTTCTGTCATCCCAGTTTCCAATCAGCTGACACCAACCACCATTCTCATCCCAGTTGCTAGATCCAACTTTCTACCTGGGAAACCCAATCTTCCCATACTACCTCCCCTATAATGTCAATAAGACAATTGTTAATTAAGACAATTGGGAGGGTACCATGTGAGGATATTGATGACTCAACCAAATTAAATTATCCAAATAATAGAAGCTATAATTTTTTATCCAGTTATCCCAAAGACATCCATGTCCACCTCCATTCTCAAGATTTTTGTATACCTGAAAGCCCAAAACTCATCTTGATCTATGGAGAGGGTTTTGTGTTTCCGAGACCAGGTGTTTCCCCTGCTGTTTCCCAACCACACGTCAAAACCAGCATCTGCCAGAATGAAGCCCAGGCTGCTGTTGGGCAGGTTGGAAATCCAGGTGCTAGCAGACCCAAGCAGGCCATGCTGCAGTAACACCACGGGCCTGACACCTGCAACAAGGAGAATTTCAACTGTGTGATGTCCTCCACCTTTCTTATTATCCCCTAATCCACAAGGGCTTTTAAGCCAGACAAACCTATGTTCAAATCCTGATTTAACTGCCCATTAGCTTAACCTCTCTGTGTCTCGATTTCCTCATCAGTAATATGGGATTTTTGTTATTATTAAATAAAATAGCAAATGAGGAGCATATAGCACAATGCTTGGCACAAAGAAACACTTGTCTAAAGTCAGCTTCTATTGTTGTTTTTGTGTAGTTATTATTATTACTTGTCTGGGCTCCTTAGAGGATATTGGAAATGTCTCAGGAGGCAGTATAGTATGATATATATAGTATATATATAATGGTCTAATAATTTCAGGCTTTGGAATAATGTATGCCTTTGTTATAATTATGCTTTTCTCCTTGGAGAAATGACTAATTCCAGACCTGGGGTAGGGAAAGCACTACATTAACCTGGAACGACTTGTTGTACCAGAAAGTTAAGTCTTCAAAGAATCAAGGAGGCATATCAAAAGGAACCAGGAGCCAGCTTGAAGGAACTCCCATTATTTAAAATCTGGGAAAATTTTAGCAACCAAGCAAATAACAATAGTTATGAAATATTCCCAGGAATGAATTAAGATTCCATGAGCTCATGTGGTTATAAATACACAAACAAATAATTAGGGGAGAAGGGAAAACTTATATTCATAGTATAATGCCAATTAATATAGAAAGATTAATGGTGTTACAAAATCATCAATAGATGCTAAAATTGATGGGTAAAACTGAATAGGAATAGAATAGTTCCATAGCCTCAAAGTATCTCCCCACAAATTATTTACTAGTTTAATTATATAGGGAAAATATTTACAGTAGAACAACCTGGCAGACACCACGTTGACAAAGCTAATCAAAGTTTATATCCCTAATATTGGGACAAATCAACATTATGTGCCTTATAATATGAAGCACTGAGAAGGATGCAACTTGACTTCCTGCCAAAATTTGCATAACCTGAATCAAATAATGAAGAGGTATCACACAAACCAAATTGAAGAACAGTCCATAAAATACCTGTCCAAAACTCTTCAAAAATGTCAAGGTCAAAAAAGAGAAAGAATGCCTGAGGGATTATTCCAGTTTAT
>PVKH010043610.1:0-10699 GCA_004027955.1 Chaetophractus vellerosus | reverse complement strand
ATTCCTTTTGTTCGACTTGGACTCACAGGTGTGGTAAGTAACTTGGGGGCTGGGGAAAGTTCCAGATGGACAGTATTCCCTCTGGCCCTCCAAATACCTAGGCTTTGAATGTTTTACATCTTCTCAGTGGTCTATTTTTGAGGAGTTCTGATTGGTAGATAACAAAGAGTCTGCTTTTTAAAATAATTAGAAAAATGGTTTTAAAAAAAGGTAGAGCGAAAATAGTTCTAGAAATTTCTGTGTTAAAGATCAGCTTTGAGGTCACAATGCATGAGCGATGCTTTGTGAATGTGTGTGTCACTTGTTTTAATGTTTTGTTAGTGACGGGATTTCAAGACGCTGACTTTGGTCTTTCTTAATACAAAACAGATGCGCTGATGACGGCAGGACACGCGTATCTGCTCAGGTGTCAGAAAGCCCTGTGATTCCTGGGGTCAGTCTGCGTGGTAGCAGAGCAGCTCTGCCAAGGACAAGGGCGGCTGCCTCAGCCCTGGAGCCGCCCGCTGAGGAGGCAGGAAACGTGCGGGAACTGTGTGGGCCACGAAAATGGGGCCGGGTTTCAGTCCAAGAGAGTGACTGCCCCTGGGGGCTCCCAGCACCCGAGGATATTTTACAGCCCGAGTTAGGAGGGCATAAAGCCGGTCCTTTAGAACTTGTTAAATTTCATTTTAATCAAGAAAATCCTCTATTTCTACGTCTAGGAAAAGCTTCCGGCGTGCAAGGACTGTGTGCCTTCTGCCGTGACGGCACGCTTGGGTACCGGTGGGGAAAAGGAAGGGCAGCAGAGGGGAGGGCAGCCGGCAGGACAGCAGCCGTGAGAGCAGAGCGGCCGCCTGGCTCAGACGAGCGCACGCCGAGCCTGCCGTTAAAGGACGAGCGCGACGAGCACTGCCGTCAGCACCCCGCAAGGCGCTCACCGGAGCTCCTGTTTAATGTAATTTCAGGCCGACAGCAAACATTTATAAATTTCTCACACATCAGAACACGTTCATGCAAAGTTACAAATATAGAAAATCAAGGGTACATGCGTATCTCAAAGACCAGGTATTGGTGTCCACGTTGGATTTTTATACAAAACTATTCAGTGCACATTGTAAGGCCAAGGACCACGCAAAAGGGTTTCACATATTATTTAGTATCTTACAAAAACAGTGAAAGCATCAGATGCCCCAGTTGTTAACTGCTCCAAACAAAACTTCATATGCAATATATATATTTTACATAGAATATCCACATAGTGCAAGCCAGCGACATTGCAGGGTAGTAACGTGTCTATACTAGACGACAGTATTGAACGATTCCGGGAATCGCCTGACCTTGCTTAAGTGACATTAACAATTTCTTCTTCCACTTTGAATGGGTCACACACAGGCCATCTCCAATCTGATACTTTTTAAGGCTGTCTCCCTATTCTTTGACTCAAAGGCCAATTACAGAAACGAAGAACTTGACCTGATTCTGGTTTCTGGCAGTTATGACAGAGCAATAAAGAAATGCAAGCGTTTTCTTTGCACACTGACCGTTTCCTCACGACACAACCCTCTACGATCACCCTGCCTGTAGCAGCCGCAGCTTCCTCTATGAGCAAATCTCCCGGCTTCACCCAGATGTGTTAAAGTATTCGGGTAAATGAACAAAGGAGAGCTGCCTCCAGTGCCCAGCAGCTGCCTTAATTAGCTGTAATTTACGTTACTACCGAAAGGAATGCCCCATGCAGGGGCTCCAAACATCCGAAACGGAGCCCCGGCAGCCTTCCTCTGTGCGTTAGGGGTCCACGGCCGTGAGAACGCCCCCTGGTCAGAGGTCCACCCTCGGGGCAAGCGCCGCGGCACGGTCTGACCACAGCACGCCCAAGACCCCCCAGCTGAGCCCAGAGCCCCAGAGCTAAGGACTTCTAGGTTTGTTTTGTTTTTCGTTTTCTGAATGAGTATCATGTGGCCTCCTTCCAAATCTGGTGGAAATGCTGTTTGAGCAGGAAAATGCAGAGTCAGGTTTTCTTAGAACGGATAAAACCAATTTCTCCAGATTGCTATAACTGCTGCTAAGCGAGGGCCTCACGCTGCTGGGTTGCCCTGGAGATCGGCAGGCATTTAAAAACGGTTTTGAGATGTTTTAGCTTCAACCAGTCTCACGAGACAAAAAAAGCAGCCGACGCTAACCAAGGGTTACTTGCAGTTATTTTCTTACGAGCTCGGCCTAAGCAAGGGCTCGACAGAAGGGGCGCGGGGAAGCGGGTCCTGGGTCTCCCTGCCCCTCCCACTCAGGGCGGCGTGGACTGACCTACGGGACACAGAGGGAAGCCGGACGAGACACCACCACTGCCAGGGCTGCGGCAGACAGGCCTCCCCCGCAGGAGCCCGCCGGGGGGCCAGGCGGGAGCCCCTCGTCAGCCCACCATGAGGAAGACGAGGAGCGCGACCAGGAGGCCGATGGGGGCGGAGAAGGGGACGGGGCCGGAGCCCCTCTGGAAAGCGGCCTGGGACTCCCGCTGGTACTGCGTGATGCACATCTGCTCGACCACGCGCTCCATCATCCTGACGTCGGTCTCGGTGAAGTTCTCGCCCTTGGTGGTGGTGGTGACCGTGTGCTCCTTGACGGTGATGTTGACACAGTCTTGCACGAAGTTCCTCTCGCTGCTGTACTGCTCCACCGGCCGGTAGTACACCTGGTTCGGGTACCGGTACATGTTCTCGCGGTAGTAACGGTCCTCGTAGTCGTTGCCGAAGTGTATGAGGGGCCTGCTCATGGCGCTCCCCACCAGGTAGCCGCCGAGGCCCCCCACCACCGCCCCGGCCGCGGCCGCCCCTGCCACGTGCTTCATGTTGGTTTTCGGCTTACTGGGCTTGTTCCACTGGCCGTGGCTGCCAGCACCTTGGCCCCAGCCGCCGCCGTGGGGCTGACCCCAGCCACCGCCGTGCGGCTGACCCCAGCCGCCGCCGTGGGGCTGACCCCAGCCGCCACCGTGGGGCTGACCCCAGCCGCCGCCCTGGGGTGGGTAGCGGTTGCCTCCAGGACTCCCCTGGCCCGGGTACCGGCTCCCCCCAGTGTTCCATCCTCCTCCAGGCTTTGGCCGCTTCTTGCAGAGGCCCAGCTCGCTCCAGGTGGCCACAAAGAGAAGCAGGATCCAGCAGCCCACGCGGCTTTTCACCATGATGACGGACCTGCAAAACGAAGCAGAATGCAGAGTTACGCGTTTGTCCTGAAATCACCAGTGGCCGTTTCTGCTGCGTGAATGAATGAATGAATGAATGAACTAATGAAGAGCAGCGGCGTGGGCTCCTCAGTTACGAGAGCGCTTTGCGTTCTGCACGGCTAGTTGTGGTACGTAATGTGTTAACAAAACCCTTTCTCCTCTAAGGACAAGGCTGACCTTAAGCCCATTTCCAGCTCTGCTTCTTGGAAACTTGATAAGGCGGGGCGCGGCCACATGGCTTATGGTAAAAATAACCGTGGCTGGCACACTGCATCTGGCCTGGGAGGGCGACGGGTGACACGCAGCTGGCTGGGCTGCCCAGCCCTGTAATGGCGCATGGCCCTGCAGCCACAGAAGCTGCTCCCACGGGGCCGCCGTAGGGACCTCGGCTCCTGGGGGACACGCGGCTTCTCTGCCCGGGAACCCCACTGCCTGCCACGTGGATGCCAGCCCCTTGCCCCAGAGCAGACGAGGGGGGAGGGAATAAATAAATCTTAAAAAAAATAAAGACCTTCTATTAAGCATTAGATAAAGGCCAACACCTACTGATCATGAGAAAAATTCTCTAAGCAAACAAGGAATAGGAGGGAACGTCCGTGGCCTGGTAGAGGCTGTACAGCAAAACAGCAGCCGCTCTCAGGAGGACGAGCTTTCTAAACACTCCCTGCAAGCAGAGGAGCAAGAGAAGGGCGTGCGCCATCCGGGGGCTGGGGGCGTGCCCAGGGGCAGGGGCAGGAGCTGCAGGCGGAGCTGGCACGAGCGTCCACGTCCACGCAGGAAATGCGGAGCCAGGGGGGCTGGGAGGGCCGACGGCTGTGGGGCAGGAGCTCGGCCTACAGAATCCAGGAGCATCTCTAGGTCAGCAACCACTGACCAGAAAACCAGAATTGAAATTAGGTCATCATTCACAATCACAACCAAACCTTAAAGTATCTAGGAACAGACTTGACTGAGAAAAAATAGTATCTCCACAGGAAAACATATATCACAATTCTAAAGAACATAGACAATGCTCCTGAAAAACCGGAAAGGCCTCCGTGGTCTTGTTTGGGACAACCTGGTATTATAAAGATGTCAGTTACCCCAGAGGAACCTACAGTTTCAATAAAATCCCAATCAAAATTTCAGGTGGATTTTTTTTTTTGAAGTGCTCAGTAAGATGATATTTATTCTAAAATATACTTGGGAAAATAAATGTCCACGAATAGCAACGTCAACCTTAAAAGGAAGACTCAAGAGGAGGGAATCTGCTGGTCAGACCTTAAATCTTAGTTCAAAGCCAATAAAAAGCACATTGTAAAAGCTCAAGAACAGACCAACAGCCAAAGAAACCAAGAGCCGAGTTCAGAGATAAGCCCGCGCGCACAGGACGTCTTTCCTATAGGAAAGGAAGGCTTATTGAGTAGGCAGGGCCGCGAGGTGGGAGGAGACGCCACCTGCAAAGATGCACTCCAGCTGGCGCTGAGAGAGGAAGGTCAAGCCGGACGTTAGAAGAAGTGACGGGGGAAGCCTTTGTGGCCTGGGGAAGCGTGGAGAATGGACTTTTTAAACAAAAAGCGCAAAGCACAATGTAAATAATTGATGACTCTGATGACATAATAATTAAATATTCTTATTCAATGAGGAACACTACGGACAATGTTCACAGAATGATCACAGAATGGTAAAAAAATATTTTCAGTATTTAAAACCAACAGGAGATTCTTTCTAGAACCTACAAGAAATTCTTAAGGCTATAACAGTAATTCCAACAGAAAAAAGGTCAAAAGATATAAACTGATAGTGTACAGAGGGAAACTCAAAAAGGAGATGAAAAGATGTTTTAAAAAATCATTAAGAATCAGATAAAATGAAATAAAAATGACATATCGCTTATATTTATCAGGCTAGCAAAAAACAGAGTTGAGTAAGCCAGGCGGGCAGGGCTGCGGGGGCCGGGAAGGCACGTGGCTGTCAGCGGAGCGCAGCCAGGCACGCCGGCCACACGGGCCTGCTCCCAGGTACACGCCCCGAGCAGCCCTTACACAGGCCCACGAACACGCGGGAAGCACGCTCACGGCGGGGCAGCGGGCCGAGTGAGATGTAGCATTAGCTGTGCACACAGCAAAACGGGGTGGGGTAGCCCAAAGCCAGGATGCAATTTCCACTGATACTACTTACAGATATTAAAAACATATAAACACACAAAACAGATTTGCACACCACGCAAGTACGCATACAGACAAAAAGACAATACACGCCCAGAACAGTTGTCTACTGGGCGTACTGCACCACCGCGTGACGATCGTGTGACAAGAATCGAAGCATGTGATTAACTTAACCTTCTACCTCAGACGCTGGAAAAAGAGCCACCAAAACAAAAAACACACATAAACACACAACAACAAAAAGTAGTTATCCACTACTAGGCAAAAAAGGAAATCTCAGTCAACTCCAAAAAGCTAAGGTTGTAAAGACCATAAACTCTGGCTACAGTTTTACAAAGCTAGAAACTAATACTAAATGCTTGGTTTATATATCTAAGAATCCATCTATGTCAAATTGTGCCTCCTGGGTAAAAGAGTCAATGGAAACCATAACTGCAGAGTTCTGAGAACACAACTTTATCTGAGGACAATTCTTAGCCTTAAATGCCTTTATTATTGATCAGAAATAACGTAAATAAATCAAATGATGGTTCAACTCAGAAAAAGAAGAAAACAGAAAGATAAAATTTCACAACAAACAGTCATAGCTGTGAAGAGAGAAATAAGAGATGAAAGTAGAACTAAAAAACAAAAAGATATAACTTTTAAGTTAAATGAAGAGCTAATTATTTGAAAATGTAACATACACACATCAGTAAAAAACACAACTGCTCTATCTTGGGAATGCGAAAGGGGAAATAACCTTGGAAAGAAATTTTTAGAAGGATAAAAACATATACAACTTTGTTTTATGAACTAAAAACCTGAGTGAGAGGAATTGCCTTTCTATTAAAATATAAATTATAAAAATTGACTTAATATTTCATGCAATAAAAATCTATGTAATAACTAAAATGTGCCAATTTTTAAGGTAGAAAACTTGATAAAAAATCATGGGAGAAAGGGAGGAAAAAGTAAAAAATTACATATTATAACGCTATATTTACAGTACAATAACTTATTAATCAACTTAACAAATATTTATTGTCTTCTAAGAGTCTAGGCATTGTGCTAGGGCCCGCAGATCTGACAGTGAATAAGATACTCAGCTTGGTGGATTCCAGGACCAAACAGGCCCTCGTGTGTCTGCAGCCTCCGGAGACAGAGGCAAGTGAGACGGGAGAACTGCGGCAGGGCCAGTCACGTGGGCCTCATGGGCCCAGAGAGAAACGTGGAAACCATCAAAGAGTAACATAATAGGATTGTTCTTTAAAAAGGTCATCCTAACCATTGTAGAGATGGAAACTCAGCGAGGCACAAAAGGAAATGGGGGACGAGGCAGGAGACTAAGGCAGGAAGATGGCAGCTTGGCCGGGGATGGTGGCGACGGGCAGCTATGAGACGTGAATAACTGGGATCTCTTTTGCAGAAAGAACTGAGGAGACTGAACGGAGGAGGGAGTCTTCCGAATCCAGGTGGATGGTGACGGTACCATCTACTGAAAAGGGGGTCGTGCTTGGGAAAGAAAACCAGGAGTTTCAGTCTGGATGGACTAAGTCTGCCGCGTCCATGAGTCATTCGAGTGGGAGGACCAATTTAGGCAAGCTCGATAAGAATCTGGAGTGCAGGAGAGACGCTTTCGGGCCTCTTCGCCCGAGAGCTGGTGTGGAGCCAAGAGAACGGGGGCGAGGACCGAAGCACAGGCGAACCCCGAGCCCCCTCTCTGCAGGCCCCAGCGAGGCGGTGCCCAAAGCAGGAGACAGCGCCAGTGAGGCCACGAGCAGCTCAGCCAGCGAGGAGTAAGTAACACGCCGAGCAGCAGCACATTCTAGAAATACAGGGAAGGTTCAAAATCAGGAGAGGGGCCCTGTTAATAGGCTGAGGAGGAAAAAAAATACAAGATTCTCTGGAGACGAAAGTTTTCAATGAAAACTTGATTTTTTAAAGTTTAAGCTGTTAAAATAAAGTTTATTTAGAACTGGGATTTATTTGATCAGAAAGAGCTATCAAAAAACAAAAGCCTACCTTCTATCGTAACTGAAAGAAAAGGTGGTCTGTGGAGGCAGGGAACACGACAAGAGCACATACTACTGCTATTATTATTTTTAGATTGTTCTGGAAGTTCAAGCCAAGTAACAATGTCTATCTGGAAAACCCAGGACAATCTTTCCACAATGTCTAGCTCACGAGGGCTGGTAGGTTTTGAAATCTCTCTCTACAAACCAGTGGCGCTCCAGATGAGCTATAATTAGTTAGAAAATTTACTGGGGAGAAAACATTCCATTCATAATGGCAATAAAAAATTCAAAATGTCCAAGATTTAACCTAAAAATAAAGAGTGGGGCTTACATGGACAAAATTACGAAACTTCACAGAGAGACATAAAGATCTGAAGCACGGGATGCACTACGCTTTTGGATGGGAAAACAAATATTGAAAGGTACCACTTTGCCCCCAAATAATCCACAAAGTCAAAACAATTGCAGTCAGAATTCATACTCAGGTACTAAAAAAACCAAACAAACCTAAAATACTAGGTATTAAGAAGATTAAATACATTTTTTCAAAAGAGAAGCCGTGCAGGGGCGCTTGCCCCGCCAGCTGTTGGACGCACTACAGGGCATTCTCATTTGGGTCTCGTGGCCCTGTGCACGTGCAGAATGACGGAGCAACGGCACTCAAGAGACGCGACGAAGAGGAGCCGCAGACTGTCCAAGAATCCTTATTCCCGTTTACAGAAGGTGATTAAGAGCCAGGGCCTGTAAGAACAGGCCAAGGTGGGGAGCTGGGATCCAAATGCTGCGAGCAAAACCTTCCGTCCCGTTAGGGAACGCGCCAGGGCCACACGTGTGCCGCTGAGAAGGTACTACACCCTCACATTTCTCTGGTTAGACGGGAAAGAGGCAAGGACCCCACACACACTGCCCAGGCCCCGCCCAGGGGAAACGTCTTGTTCTTTCCTGAACTAAGTAGAATTCAACCGTCACATTTCAGTCTCTTCTAGATACTGCCTTTTAAAGAATGTGGTAACAGCTGTGCAAAATCTCGCAGAGTTTTTGGGGTGGGTGCCCCCTGGGGCCCATCCCTGGATGGGGTAGGGCAGAGGCTGGCTCGAGGTCAGAATTACCTGAAGAGCTTTTAAAAAACAACCCTGCTGGAACCCCTCCTAGGCCAATGGCGACAAGCTTTGGGAATTTCTAAAAGCTTCCCGGGGAATTGCACTCCCAGCCAAGCTTGGGAACTGGGTCCCCGGGAGCGTAACACTTCACATTTCATGAAGCTTTTCAAAAGGGCACATTTCCCTTGAATGCACAATACTGTAACAGCAATAAGTAGAATATAATAGGGAAAAAAGGACACCAGGATTGCTTAACAAATCAAGGGGAAAATTCTCTTAACCATACAAACGAGCCGTGCACACTGTTCACTCAAGTGTTGTTTTATATAATAATATGATGCTCTGGCCCTCACCAGGCTAGACACGGATACGTTTTGAATGTTTACTAGGCAGCAGTTCACAGCCGTGAAAGAAATAAGATCCGAAAAGCAAGACTGGACGGGGTAAGTTAAAACTACAGTTTAAAAAACCTTTCGCCCGGATCTTACCAGGTGGTTGACAGTCAGGCTCAGGGTTAATGAATGCAGAAATATCTGTTGTGTGGTTATCGTTCATTACACGATTTCTAAATTGGTTGCATCCTTATGTAAGTCAGCATAACTCTAGAAAAAGGTGCGGTCCACTTCTGGCAGAATCAGGCCGCCCTTCCCACAGACGCGGCCCCCGCAGAGGGGTGAGTTCTACGCAGGCCCAGCGGCCCTAGGAGCGCAGCCTCTCCTGAGCCTCACCTGGGGCAGCTGGTGAAGCTCAGCCTCAAAGACCAGGGATTCGCTGCTCAGCTAAGCTGGGTTTGTGCCTCCAGGACGAGAGACTGCTTCTGCGTGGTTGCAACTGTTGTTTTGAAATATATTCAGAAGTCCTTAAAAACAAAAACAAAAAAACACACAAAAAACCCAACAACTCAGAAGTGATTAAAAAATCTAAGAACTGACTCTTCAAAAGAAAAATCTAATATACAAATCAATAAACCACTAATAAATCGATTCAAGAAAAAACAGTAATAGTTGAAAAGGAAAAGAGGCCGTCTAAAAATGCTTTTACATCGGGAGGAGGCCTTATGCACAATTGTTTATAAACTTGAAGGCTAAGGAAATGATTTTCTACAAAAAAACATAAAATAAAAAAGATCAAATAATAACCTCTTTAGTCCACACCAAAAGGACAAAACAAAAAACAGCTAGTCTGAAAGGATACAATGGGCAAAACATTTTAAACATCTAAAGAACTGGTAATTCCCATATAAATTGTTCTAGAACAAAGAAATCGATGACAAGTGACCTGGTTTATTCTAAGAGGCAAAAATGATGCTGACCCCCCAAAAGGATTCTTCCCTCTCCTTTGCTCACAGAACACTGTGGGTCCATTCCATTTAAGAATTGAGACCTGTGAAATATTTTAATAACTACATTATTATAGTAAAAACTATGCATCAAAAAAAGAAAATTAAAATCATCTATAATGTCTACTAAAACATTGATTTTTCTTGTACTTTCCTTTCAGACTTTTCACATATGCACCATGTATGAGTAGGTGACTTAGTGACCTGTACCAGTCGTCACGTACGAGTGAGAAAGCTTAGTGACCTGTACCAGTCGTCACGTACGAGTGAGACAGCTTAGTGACCTATACTGGTCATCGTGTACGAGTGAGACAGCTTAGTGACCTGTACCAGTCGGTTTCTTCCATACACCACAGGCCCCAGAGTCTCGATTTCCGATAGTTACTTAACGTTGCTTTCTGGGAGCGCCAGGATTTTCTGAGCCACTGTCCTAGGGACATCCAGGCTGGCCCCGTTCTAATTTTATATCATCCCCTGCTGAATAGATGCTTTGCTGTTGTTTGTTTCTTCCCCTGCAGGTAAACTCCCAGGAGGGGAGTTCCAGGATCTAACCTCTTAAAGCAAGACCCAACTGCTTAGGAAAGGTGGGCACCGGTTCATAAGGTGTGAAGGGAAAGGAACAGACTTACAGACGGGGGCCAGTCTGCCCGGGTGGCTGAAGTCAAACTCCGCCACAAACCCTCAATCCGGGTTAGATCCTCCATTTTAAGAGTGGACAAAAGGAGATGAGGAAGCCAGGTGGCCTGTCCAAAGCCAGGAGTTAGGTGCAGAGCCATCTTTTTGACCCCCAAGCCCTCCAGTCACCTCCCTGCACCCCTCAAGAGGCAAGTTTTGGGGCGACCTGCCAGCAAGGGCTGCGGTTGCCATCACTGTTGTTTCTGTTAATTGATGTAAAAAAAAAAAACCACAAATTTGCATTTTTC
>PVKH010043609.1:0-10694 GCA_004027955.1 Chaetophractus vellerosus | reverse complement strand
GCAAAGGAGGACCAGGTGGCTTGATGGTGCGCGAGCAGGGAGTACTTAGGGCAGGCTGGAGGGGAAGATCCTGTTTCAGTTTTCCAAGTAGCAGCTGAGGCAGGTGGCAGGAACTTGGCAATGTTTGGGTTCAGGGAGTGTGCCCAAGATCGGATGTGGGTGTAGGTTCTGGGGGAGGGTCTCATGAGAGGCAAAAACCAAACAGTAAGTCATCAATATATGTCTCATGAATAAATTAATACTCTTAAAGTTAAAATCACTCTCCAGCTCTGAAATTGCTGGGAATGTTGTCATTGGGAAAATACATCGATATAGTCTTTCTGGAGGGCAAGAGGACTATATGCTTCATACTTTTAAAATATTTGACTTAGCACCCTACGTCCAGGAATACAATGATGTAGATGAAATTTTAATGGCATGAGAGATATTTTTGTAGTCTTAAATGAGAAAAGCAGGTGACCAAACATTATCCAGTACATAAAGTTGAGAGTACAATTTCATTTTCCTTAAAATATGTATGGCTTTTACCACAACACTTTAACTGTAGCTATTTCTGGTAGTAGGATTTGGGCAGGTTTTATTTCCTGGTTTGTGCTTACATTTTCCCTAAATTGTCAGTTAGTGTTTTTGTAGGCAGAAAAACCCACAAATATTGGGTTTTTTTTTTTAAATAAAAATTCCACAATTCAAGGACCCAAGCCCAGAATGTACCAGGAGGGACGTGCTCTCCCCAGGCCACTGTTGCTGCCAGGACAGCAGCTATAAATAGATGATAATCACACCCGCTTCCATTCCTGCTGAATGCTGTTGCCAAGAACCGGGTTCTTGCAGGAAAGATAATCTGCCTTTACTGAGTGCTGCTAAATGCCAGAATTTGGCTATTTATCCCTATTTAATTTCTACAGCACTGCCATGAAGTACATGTTGGGTAACTTGCCAAAGTTCCCCAGCTGGTCAGCAACAGATACAAGACCTGATATTTTGTGTTCTCGTCCCCAGGCCGCAGCCGTGATTCCTCTGGCCCTGCTCCTGCACCCAGGTGACATGCATGAGGATGAGGCTCGGTCTTTATGGCAAAACACAGAACATATTGCTTTTTGACCCATATGTTCACCTATTCATATCTTAACCTACTGCATAGCCTGTGGTTGCCTACGAAGTGCAAGGAGAGGCATGAGCCATTCAGCGAGGAGGAAGCATGTGAGAAGAAGAAATATCTTGATTTTATCTGAGTGATGTCTCAACATCTAAGCAGCCTGGTATACCAATGATTATCAAATAGTTTCGGGGTGGAGGGAGGCACTGAGTCATCTGTGGTGCTCTTTTTCCCTTTTACTTTTTAATATAGAAAAACTTCTATATTAAGCTTCAAAAACTACACACTCATACCAATCTTGTTTTAGCCATACCCCCACTTCCCATCTCCCCTTCATATTATTTTCGTTATTTAATTTCCACTTAGGCCATAATTCTTTCTTTTTAAAATTTATTTTATTTTATTTTTGTAAACAATTTATTGAAGTATATCATTCATGCATGAACATACATAAACTATAAGTGTTCAGTAAACATCGTGATCTTACAAAACAAACATGCATAGCATCACACAGGGCTCCCACACATCACCCCCCCCCCCACAAACATCCTGCATTGTTGTGAAACATTTGTTAACAAATCATGAAGAGTATCATCAAAGTATTACTACTAACAATAATCTGAATTTTCCGCCACTATACATTTTTTAAAGAATTTATTTATTTATTTACTTTTATCCATTTTTACCCCCCTCCCCCCGTTTTTGCTGTTTCTGTGTCCATTTGTTGGGCAACTCTCTGTCCGTTTCCTGCCTTCTCTTCTCATCCTTCTCCTCCTGCCTTCACTGGGATTCAATCCTCGGAACCTCCGATGTGGGAGAAAGGTGTTCTACTATGCCACCTTAGTTCCTGGTTTTTTGGTGCGTCTCATCTTGGCTCTCTCTTGTGTCACTCTCCTGTTACATCATCATCTTGCTGCATGGCTTGCGGGGCCTGGCAGCGCACCTGCACACGTGGCCTGGCGGCTCACCCGCTCCTGGGGCCTGGTGGCACACCCACACACGGGGCCTGGTGGCCCATGCACCTTCTATATTTTTCTGTTTTTAATTTTTAACGGGAGGTCCCGGGTGTCGAACCCAGGTCCCTCCATATGGGAAACGGACACCCAACCACCCAAGCCACATCCGTCCCCCTGCTATATCTCTTAAGGTTGACCAAAGATACAGTCTTTTCCCATACAGGATAGTCATATAATAAATCAGTCTCAGTTTATCACCAGCATTCTAAAAACCAGACCTAGGGAGAAAAACTAGGTCTGGGGACACATGCATGGTTTCTAATATAGTGAATGTTTAGCCTGCCCTGATTATCGCAAAATCAGGACAGTGAGAATATTCACATCATAATTCTTTCTAGATAATCAAACTCCTGTTTGGGAATTCTTCACATCTTATTGGAATGAATTACAGCAGATGCCAATTTGCCAACTCATAATTTTATGAGGCAGAAAAACTCAAAATATTGTTCAACAGTAGTCATGCTAACTCCTTACTGATCCCGATAGATTATTTTAAGAGTATAAATAAGAAGGGGTTAAAGAAAAATGAAGTATCCAAAAATATATTTCTTCTCCAGCCCTCCTCAATTAAAAGCAAGTGTTTATTTTTATGAAAAAAATTTACAGAATACTGATCACAGGAACAATTTGCCAGTTGCATTGATTAATTATTGTTCATATACGATAATATTGTTATTTTACATTCATCTGGTCTACTCCAGCTCTTTTTTGGTTACTATTTGCATGGAATACCATTTTCCAACCTTTGACGTTTAACCTGGTTGTGTCCCTACATCTGAGATGGGTCTCTTGTAGAAAACATATAGGCGGCTCATATTTTTTTTATCCATTCTATCAGTCTATGTCTTTTGGTTGGGGAGTTCAATGCATTAACATTCAGTGTTATTAGTGTGAAGACATTACTTATTTTATCCATTTTGTCCCTCAGCTCTCTGTTGTCATATTATTCTATTGTCTGTCTTATCCTTTATTTTATCCTTCCTAATAATCTTCATTTCTAAGCTCTTCTCCAAATCTCTCACCCTTGTTTTTTCCTTTCAGGCTGCAGCACCCCCTTTAGTATCTCTTGCAAATCTGGTCTTTTGGTAACATATTCTATCAATTTTTGTTTGTCTGTGAAGACTTTGAACTCACCCTCAGTTTTGAAGGACAGCTTTGCCGGATACAGAATTCTTGGCCGGCAGTTTTTCTTTAAGTACCTTAAATACATTATACCACTTTCTTCTTTCCTCCACAGTTTCTGATGAAAGGTCAGCATATAATCTTATTGAATTTCTCTTATGTGTGATGTTTTGCTTTTCTCTTGTTGCTTTCAGAATCCTCTCTATTTCTGATAGTTGTCATTCTGAATAGTAGATGTCTCGGGATAGGTCTATTCAGATTTATTCTGTTTGGGGTGTATTGTTCTTCTTGGATATTGATATTTATGTCCTTCATAAGGGTTGGGAAATTTTCGGTCGTTATTTCCTCAAACATATTTTCTGCCCCTTTTCCATTCTCTTCTCCTTCTGGGACTCCAAAAATGCAAATGTTTGTGTGTTGTATGTTGTCAATAATAATATTAATAATAATAATATAAATACAAGAATTTTCTACTACCAGGTATTAAGAATATACTGATACATGGGAAAAAATTCACCTAATGTAAGGTATAGACTATCGTTTCTAGTATACCTAGTATTTTGTGAATATCTTTCAGTATGGGATATATTTAAATAATGAAACAGTTTTTAAAAGCATTTAATAAGGGCAGATGTGGCTCAAATGGTTGGGCGTCCGTCTCCCATATGGAGGGACCTGGGTTCAATCCCCGGGACCTCCCGGTAAAATAAAGAAAAATATAGAAGGCGCGCAGACTGCCAGGCCCTGTGAGTGGGCGTGTGGTTGGGCCCCTTGTGTGGGCGTGCCAGGCCCTGCCTAGCCAAGCAGCAAGATGATAAAGTAACAGGAGAGTGACACAAGGAAGCACCAAGACAAGATGCACTGAAAAACCAGGAACTGAGGTGGTGCAGGTGGTAGGATGCCTCTCTCCTACATCAGAGACTCATAGGATTGAAGACAGGAGAAGGATGAGAAGGTGGGCAGGAAACAGACACAGAGAATTGCCCAGCGAAAGGACACAAAAACAGCAAAAACGAGGGGGGAGGGTAAAAATGGATAAAAGCAAATAAATAAATCTATCTAAAAAAAAAGCATTTAATAAAATTGATTTGTAATTGCTGGTGGAAGTGCTAAGTATTTTGTTCTACTCCACACGGGACTAATGTTATTTATACCTAGGTAATATAAATAATATAAATAATATAGGTAAATATATTATTTATTACTTAGATATAATATAGGTATATATATGTACACATATATTTATATAAGTAATATATGAACATATGTGTATTATGAACTTATAATATAAAAGGAATGCAATTACAGGCAGCCTTTTATTTTTAATGGGTTGACGCTGCTTCATTGCACAACACAAGAGGGCACTATTCATATAGGCTCTTAAGGGCACTGAGGCCCAAAGAGTGAGTGAGTATTTAACGAAAAAAGATTGGATGGGCTCGTTGGGCCCCCTGGCTAGATCGTGTCATGCAGAAGCACTTTGAAGTTGAGAACTCTTCAATTAGGACTGGCTATTAGAAATATTCCATTTTTTCTAGGGAAAAACGGGCGGGAAACTACAAGCTAGCTGAAAAAAGCTGAGACTGGAAAACGCGTCTCACCATAGTTTGCTAACTAAGAGACACCGTATAGGCGCGCATTCAGCTTGGCGCGCGACCTGCTGGGAGTTGTAGTGCGGCTGTTCCCAAGCGTGCGGCGAATCTGAGCCCCGCGAGACTCCGTTTCCCGGCAGGCCGCGCGTCAAGGCCGCTGGCGGGACTGGAGCTGCGGCGCTGGCTCTGGCAGAGTGACCCTGTCAGCTTTAGTGCCGGTCGTAGCGATGGCTTCGTTCGTGACGGAAGTTCTGGCACACTCGGGAAGATTGGAGAAGGAGGATTTGGGCACCCGGATCAGCCGCCTGACCCGGAGGGTGGAGGAGATCAAGGTGAAGGCGGGGCAGTCGTGGGCTGACTAGAAAGGGACACCACGTCCGTGTGTTAGGGGACTGGAGACAGGACCCCGGCCGAGTCGGGCCTGCCGTGGGGATTCGGGTGTGGGGGTTGAGTAGGGAGAAGGAGGAGTGAGCTGAGAAATAAGGAGAATGAGGCGGGAGCTTGGACTGGGAGCCCAGCCATGGATCAGGGTCTGAGGAGGCGAGGTGGCCTGGTACAGCGGGGAGGCAGAGGCGCTGGCTGGGGGAGGTTGGCTTGGGGAGGGATGGGATAGGGGAGGAAGAGAAAGACCGAAGAGTCCGCCAAAGCAGAGGAGGCGAGATTGGTAGCACTGAGGTGTCTAGGGAGTGAGCATAGAAGAGGGATAGAAGTGAGTACAGGTAAGGGGTGTGGCGCTTTTCTTTTTGGAGAAATGAAATTGTTCTGAAACTTTTTGTGATGATGAATGCACAACATTGTGATTATACTAAAAGCCATTGATTATACACTTTAGATAGATTCTATGGTATATGAATATATCTGAATAAAACTGCTTAACAAATAAATAATTGTACAAGAATAGCCAGAAATAACAGCTATGTACAGCAGGGGAAACAGAGAGATTGAGGAGTGAAGAAGTTTCTTGTTTGTCTGTTTTTTGTTTTTTAATTATTATTAGTATTGAAACAATGAAAATGCACTACTAATGATTGAAGTGATGAATGCATAACTATGTGATTATACCAAATACCATTGATTATACTCTTTGGATGGATTGTATAATTTATTAATATATACCAATAAAATTGATTTGGAAAAAAAAATGAGCACAGGACCCTCTCCTCACATCTGTGTTTATCTCCAGCACCCACTCCTCTTTGTCTGTTTCTACTATTTTGTTGATGAATGAAAAGACTGTGTCACTTTCCTCCTGAAATTTTTGAACTCTCTTCATCCTCAGGCCCTCAAGGCTATGCTGAGTATCTAAAAAAATGTGAGTGGTACTTACATGGACCCTGTTGCCTTGAGTCTGATAAAAAAGCAAAAAGCACATAGCCATGTACAGTTTCACTTTGTACTGATATTGATATCTTGTCAGTGTTTGCCCGCATCTTAGTTGCTTTCATTTAAAATTATGTGTACCCACTGAAGTCTGGATTATAGTGAGCAAACTTGGCACTGTACCATAAAAACAAAAATATAACTCTTATAGACAGCCCTTGATTTTGCAAATTTTAAGTATTCATGTCACTGCAATCTCTCTTAACAGGGCTGTGGAATTTTTCACTACTTTTTAATATGATGGAAAGAGTATAGTATTAAGGTACCTTACTTAGCATGGCACTCAAGGCCACACGTTCTGGACCTAACCTATCTTTCCTTTCACTGGTTTCTTTTACCAATATCAATCTCCAGCTAATTGATAATTACTTTGTATGCTCCAAATAGGCCCAACTTTTTTCCCGCCAGTGCCCAGATTTTGCTTATGTTGTTCCCCTTTCCCTGGACTGCCCTTTCTCCATTTTTACCTGCAGTATTTTTGCCCCCTTTTCAAGTTCCACCTCAAATGGCTCCTGCATGAAAGATCTCCCCATTTTTCCTCAGGCAGAGGTGATCTTTTTCTCAGTTGTGCTTCTGGAGGACTTTGTAACTCTGTTGCTGTATTCCATTCTAGCCCTGTATTCTGATTGCAAGAAGTGTTTAGTATCAGACCTACCTAAAAGGAACTTATTTTTGGGCAGACATAATTTATTTTTGTATTTTACAAAGCAACAGATACACATTAAGTATTCAATAATCTGTTTACTAAATTAAGTTGAATTAATGGAAATGATGAACCTTAAAGATGGGGGAAATGTGTTTATCAAATAAACCCCTTGGCTTGGAGGAATAAGTGTGGGTAACTGGCAAGAAGGCCCCTCTGTGGAAGGTGGAAGGTACCTTATGGAAGATGAACTATATATTTCTGAAGAGCTCCCTACTATCTCACTATAATTCTTCTGTCTTATATTATAGGGTGAGGTGTGCAGTATGATCAGCAAGAAGTACAGTGAGTTCCTGCCTAGCATGCAAAGTGCACAGGACCTGATTGCCCAAGTGGATAAGCTATCTGAGGACATTGACCAGCTGAAATCCAGAATAGAAAGTGAGGTAAAAAGTTTGTTGTATTGGATAGGTTTATAGGGAGGCAGTCCAGCTTCCTGAATCCTAAGACAATTCAGTCCTGTTTAACTTTTCAAGATCTTAGTTTCCTTATTGGTAAATGTAAGAGGTTGAACTAGATGCTTTTAGTGTGACTTCCAACTTTAAACTAGAACTATTTTATAAAACTACAGTTTAAACAATCTCGTTTTTATGGTAAAATTTGTTTTAGTTGTAATAATAATGCCTGCCTTATGAATAGCACTTTATAATTAAAAAATAATAATCTCAGGATTTTATTGTCTTCATAATAAAATAAAAAAAGATGAAGCTTAGAACTGGCTCATTTGGCCTTTTTGCTTGTCTCCTCCTAGTTAAAAATGTGTTTGCTTTCTCTTGGATCTGTAGCTGGCCTTACACATTCATGTTACAGCACAATTTTCTTTGTATTTTGGCCTTCTTCTGGAAAATTGGTTTGGTTTGCCCACCACAGCTACTCGTCTTCCTGTCATAAAGCCACTTTCCTTGGGCATATAAGGAATCCTTACCCTTCTTATACTGTGCCACTTTGCGGGGGCTAATGCTAACTGTATTTCTTAGGGAGAGTCTGGTGGGTTTTAGAAATGTTTACCATGTTTGCTGGAGTACTGTCATCACAGAAAGAAGGAAACCAGTCTGGAAACAGAAATACCTTCTTTGTAATTAATAAAACATTTTCATGTATATTATCTCACTAGGATTTTCCTCCTGCAGTTTTCTTTTAGGAAAAATAGGCATTTGAAACAAAGCAAGCTGGTATTAGCAGTAACCGCGAATCAGTCATTTTGATAAGAGGTTTTAATAAAAATGAATGTTACTCTACTGTCCTGGCAGTTCAAATAATATTCCCAAAGTGTATTTGTAATTAGTTGATGGTTTGATCGAGTTGGTAGTACAATTTTAGACTGTGCTATTAGAAATGAAGTGTCTGGAACAAAAACAATAATGATTTCTCTGTACCTATGCTGGACAGATTATGGCTGGTGAAATTTATGTAGTTCTGTGTGTTGTATTTTGAGAGATGACTGATTTAGGCCTAAATGCAGTTCCATTTGAAGGACAATGAAAGAAACCAATGTGTTTAGCCTTGGGAAGAAACACCTTCAAGATTTGAAGCCTGTCATATGGGAGAAAGATTAAAATTTATAGTTCAGGAAGGGAAATTAAATTCAATAGGTGGATGTTATAGAGATTTTTTCAGTCATTTGGTGTATTTATTGAGTGCCAACTGTGGTAGTTGCTGAATAAGACTCAGTTTTTTTATTCCAAAGGGTGACTTTCATAGATGATGTAGGTGAGTACAATGGTGTGACAAAACACTAATTAGAAGTAATCCAGCTGGGGAGAGGAGATATAGCTAAGGATGGCTTCCTGTAGGAAATAATGCGAAACCAAGACCTGAATTAATAGATAGATAGGCAAAAGGAGAAGGAAAAGAGTTTTAGGTAGGCATAGGAGACAGCATTGCAGAGACATGGAAGTAATAGAAAAATGTCACTTTTGGGGAGCTTCAAATATTCCAAATGACTGGCCTTTAGGGGGTATGGTAGGAAGGGACATGAGGTGAGAATAGAAAGTTAACAACCTTGTTTATCAGGTTATATAGTATGGACATTATCTTGATGGCACCTTAGAAGCAAGGGATTTTAACCAAGGGAGTAACATTCAGATATCAAGTTTAGGAATCTTACCCTGTGTGGAGTTTGAAGAAGGGACAAGGGCGAAATGAGTTTGGGAAATGAGAAGGCAGTTAAAGTGTTAGGAAGCAGTTAAAGTAACCAAGGCAAGAGAGGATAGAGACATACTCTAAATTAAGTGGCAGTGGGGATGGAAAAAAGTAGATGAATCCTAGTGACATTTTAGAGGATCTTTCGGATTTGTTGATGTGGGGAGTGAAAGATGGAAGAATCAAAGATAACTGGAGAATTAATGTACCATTCATTGAAATAGAGAATCTAGAGAAGAGAAGCAGATATTTGTGGGGGGAAATTAGAAGTTTAAATTTGAGTTGCCTGTGGGATATCCAGATGGAGTTGTATAGGCAGTTGCTTATACAATTCCTGCAGGGCAGTGCATTGGGTTGCAACAGAGAAGAGGACTCCTGAACTTAGGAAACCTGAATCTTTTATAATGAGTAGTAAGCATACCTGTTCTTTGCTTTGGAGGGAAATACCATTTCTGTCTTCCAGGGCTTTTTACTACACAAACATCCTCAAAAAGATAGTCCAGAACATAAGACTGCCAGTGCCTCACTTGCAAGACAGTGCAGAAATTTGAGAGACTCTGTAGAGACTTGCCTCCCAACAGTGTATAGAGCAGCAGCATTGGCAACACCTGGAAGCTTCTTAGAAATGCAGGATCTCAGGCTTCATCTGAGACCTACTGAATGAGAATCTGCATTTATCAAGATTCATCAAGTGATGTGTATGTACATTAAAGTCTGAGAAGCACTGCTGTAGGATTGAAGCTGGCCTTTCCCCATGTCTGGTTATAGCTGGAGGTTAAGGGCAAAGAAAGAGCATGGAGGAGGTACATGTATTTTCTTAAGATCCATACTTGGAAATGGTGCACATCACTTCTACTTGCATTCCATTTTGAGATCTTAGACACTTGGTCACACCCAACTGTAAAGGAGGCTAGAAAATGTAGTCTAGATGGGTAGCCATGTGTCATTATTGTGGAAGAAAAGGAGAATGGATTTTAGTGGACTACCAAAAGTGAGAGCCAAACGACCCTGGAGTGGGGTGGGACAGAATTACCCCTGATTGAGAACCACTGTTGTAGGATAAGAAGAGGACCAGGGAGAAAGGACTGTCGGTATGTATGGAGTAGTCAGATGGAAAATGAAGCTCCCAAAAGAAAGTAGAAAGGAATGGCCAGATGGGAACGGATGTGGCTCAAGCCGGTTGAGCTCTGGCTTCCCACATACGAGGTCCTGGGTTCAATCCTTGGCCTTGGTGCCTCAAAAAAAAAAAAAAAGAATGGCCAGAGACCTGTGAGGAAAATCAGTAGTTAATGGTGTTAGGGAGCTAAGGAAAATAATATTTTGGAAGGAAGGAAAGATGAACTGTACAATACTGTTAAATAGTTAAATACTGATAATATCTTTGGCTTTAGCAACAGAGAGTTCATTGGTGTTTTTGGCAAGAACAGTTTTGGTGGCATGTGGGGGTCTAGAAAACAAATCACATTAATGATTATATATGGCAGGGGAAGGATACAGGGATTGAGAGGTGACCGCTAAGGGTAGGAGATTTTCCTTTTTGGAGTACTGAAAATACTCTAATATTGATTGTGGTGATGAATGCACAACTCTGTGATTATATCGAAAGCCACTGAATGTACACTTTAGATGGTTGTATGGTATGT
>PVKH010043608.1:0-10701 GCA_004027955.1 Chaetophractus vellerosus | reverse complement strand
AGGAGGAGGAGGAGAAATGATACTGTTCCTATTTGCAAAGGTCACGATTGTCAAGATTGAAAATTCCAAATACTCTATCAAAAAACTTCCTTAGAAATACTGAGTTAGTTTAGCAAAGTCATAGGATATTAGAAAAACAAAAACCAATTGCTGTGCTATTTAGTAGCAATGACCATGTAGACATCAAAATTAGGGCAGTGAAATTGTTCTGTATGATACTGCACAGTGGATAAATGACATTATACATTTCTCAAAGCTATAAAACTGTACAGCACAGAGTTTAAACAATATTGTAAACTATAAACTTTGGTTAGTAGCAATGCTTCAGTATTCGTTCAACAATTGTAGCAAATATACCACACCAATGTGAAATGTTAATAATAGGGGAATCCATGTGTGTGGGTGGGGTGGTCTTATATGGAAATTCCCTAGCCTTTTGGTGTAATTTTTCTGTAAATTTAAAAGTTCTCTAAAAATGAAGTTTAGTATTACCAAAAACTTAATTGAAAATAGAACACCATTTATAATCACTCAAAACAAATTTAATACTTATATGCAAATCTAAAAATATATGTACAGGATTTTATCCTGAAAACTAAAAACACTGATTAAAAAATAGCTCTAAAGCAATGGATAGATAAACCATATTCAAGGATTAGAAAAAGTCAGCATAGAAAATATATCAATTCTCTCCAAATTGATATACAGGTTTAAAATTTCTAATCAAAATCCCTGGATTTTTTTTATATAGGCAAGATTGTTCATAAATTTATATGAAATGGCAAAGGAGTTGGGATAGCTATAACCAATTTGGAAAAAAGAAAGAAGGAAGTATCTTTCTACCTAATTTTAACTTATTTTATAGCAATAGTAATCAAGATTGTGTGGCACTGGCAAAAGATTGACATAAATAAAATGAACAAAATACATATCCTACACATAGATCCCCATAATATGTCCAACTGTTTTTGGCAAATGTCCAAAAGTCAGTCAACGGAGGAAGAATAGTTTTTCAACTATCAAAGGTGCTGGGACCTTGCTTTAGCATCCATAGGCCAAAGTAAAAAAAGAAAGAAAGAAAGAACTATAACATAAACCTTACAACTTGTACAAACATTAGCTCAAAGTGGAGTTTGTACTTAAATGTAACATTTTAAAATACAATACATTTAGAAAAAAATTTACAGCAGAAAAATTTTTCTTATCTAGGAATTAAAAAAGAGTCCTTAGATTGATACATGGTCCTTGTATAAGTCAGGATTCTCTAGGGAAACATAACAGACAGGAGATGTCTGTGAATAGTATGAGATTTTATAAAATTCTCTCATGTGACCTTGGGGATGCACAAGTCCAATTTTTGCAGGGCAGGCTGCAAACCAGGGGCTCAGATGAAGGTTCTTGATGAGTTCCCAGGAGAGGCTGTCTCTCTGAAGTAGAGATGGGGATTCTCTCTGAATGCTGTAATCACTTCTCCTTTTAAGGTCTTCAACTGATTGGTTGAGAGGTCTCTCATTAATAATGGCAGTCTCCTCAGCTGATTATAGATGCAACCAGCCCTCAATGCAATTAACTCACTGATGATTAAAGTCCATGAAATGCCCTTGTATTACAATTAGCCCAGTGCTTGCTTGACCATTACTTGACTGAGTTGCCACAATAGCCTATCCCCTAATAGGGAACAAAATGATAAATTGAACCTCATCTGAATTATTATTTGGTTCTGTGAAAGTTCCTGTTAATACAAAGAATTGGCAAGCTGCATAGAGGGAGAAAATCTTTGTAAACAAAATATCTAATAAAGGATTCGTATCTAGAATACCTAAAAATCACTAAACATTTCATAGTAAAACAAAAACAATCCGATTAGAAAATGGCCAAAAATATGAACAGACATTTAAACAAACCAGATATGCAATAGCAAATAAGCACATAAAAATGTTCAAAATTAGTAGCCATCAGGGAAACACAAATTTAAAATGCAATGATCTATCACTGTACATAATCAGTGTGGCTAAAATAAAAAACAGTGGCATTGACAAAGCCAAATGTGGACAAGGATCTGGAAAAGCTGGATCACCTATACATTGCTGTGGGAATGTAAAACGGCACAACTCTTAGAGGCACATAGGTAATTTCTTAACCAGCTAAACATACAATTATGATACAAACCTTTAATTGCAATCCTGGACATTTTTGTCAGAGAAATGAAAAACTATGTTCACAGAAAAGCCTATACAGGAGTGCTCATAGCAGCTTTATTCATAATAAACCCAAAATAGAATCAGATGTTCTTCTTCAACAAGTCAGTGGTTCATCAAACTGCTACTCCTGTACCATGGAATATTACTCAGCAATAACAAAGAACTCACTATTGATATAAACAACAACTTAGATGAATCTTCAGAAAATTAGGCTGAGTTTAAAAAGCCAGTCCCATAAAGTTACATATTGATGATTCCAGTTTTATAATACTATTTTATTTTAATAATAGCCTAATGGAGATATATTTCATATATAATAAAATTCACCCTATTAAGTGTAAAATTCAGAGGATATTAGCAACCCATAGAGTAGTACATTCAACACCACTATCTAGAATATTTTAAAACCTTAAAAAGAAATGAAACTTTATATCAATTAGCAGTAACTCCCTATATCCTCTTTCCCCCATGCCTTGCAACCACCAATCTACTTTCTATCCCTGTAGATTTGGCTATCCTGAATAGTTGATATAAATGGAATCCTAAAATATGTGGCATTTATGTCTGGATTCTTTCATTTAGGATAATGTTTTCAAGGTTGGTAACATTGTAACTACATCTGAACGTCTAATTTTTAGGACCAAATATTTCTTGTCTGGATATACTGCATTTTGTTTATCCATTTTCAGTTGCTGTACATTTGGGTTGTTTCCAATTTTGGATTATTAGAAATAATCCTAGTGTGAAAATTAATATGTAAGTTTTTTGTTTTGTTTTTCTTGTTATTAGAGAAGTAGATTTACAAAAAAACTTGCAGAAAATACATTGTTCCCCTATATCCACATCCCACCACTAATAACACCTTGAAGTAGTGTGGTATATTTGTTACAATTTATGAAAGAATATTACTGTGACTGTACTATTAACTATAGTCCATGGTTCACATTAGGGTTCACTGTTTGTGATGTGTAGTCCTATGTTGTTCTATGCTGTTGTTGTGGTTGTTTTAATTTTTTTCTAGAAACGCATATACAATCTAAAATCCCCCCATTTTAACTGCATTCAAAGATGCAATTCAATAGTAACAAGTACTTTCACATTGGACAAAAGACTTGAATAGACATTTCCCCAAAGAACATATACAAATGGCCAAAAAGCACATGAGAAGATGCTCAATATCATCAGCCATTAGGTAAATGCAATTAAAAACCACAATGAGATACCATTTCACACCGTCATGAATGGCTACTATAAAAAATGGAAAACTGCATGTGTTGGGAAAGGATGGGGAGAAATAGGAACACTTATTTATTGTTGGTAAGGATGTAAAATGGTACAGCTGCTGTGAAAGACAGTTTGCTGTTCCTGGGAAAATTAAGTGCAGAACTACAATATGACCCGGAAATCTCATTACTAGGTGTATACCTGAAAGAATTGAAAGCAGGTACTCAAATATATTTGCATAGTAACATTCATAATAGTATTATTCACAATTGCCAAAAGATGGTATATTATTCAGTTGTACAAAGCAGTAAAGTTCTGATACATGTAACAACATGGATGAACTTTAAGACATATACGAGTTTTTGCATGGACATATAATTTTAATTTTCCTTATATATAAATAGGAATGAAATTGCTGTGTCATACAAAAGCTAATCCTATGTTTACCTTTTTGAAGATCTGCTTAATTGTTCCTAAGTTACCGAACTCTTTACGTATCTACCATTAATGCATCAGGGTTTAAATGTTTCCAATATCCTCACCAACTCTTACAAACATTGGTCTTTTTAAGTATTGTCATCCTATTGGGTATGGAGTGGAATTTCATTGTGTTTTGGTTTACAATATCCTAATGACTCAAACTTGAGTATCTTTTAATGTTTTCTTTGCCATTCGTATATATTCTACAAAGAAATATCCATTAAAATCTTTTGATTATTTTCTATCTGGGTTGTCTTTTTATGCTTGAGTTGTAAGTGTTCTATCCTGGATAGAAGTCCCTTAACAGATACATAATTTGAAAATATTTCTCCATTTCGTTGGGGTGTCTTTACACTTTCTTGATGGTGTCCATTGAAACACCAACTTTTTTATTTTATTGAAGTAAAAATTTATCTGTTTTTTTTTCTTTTGTTGCTTGTGCTTTAGGTGTACACCTAAGAAAACATTGTCTAATCCAAGGCCACTAAGATTTACTCCTAAATTTTCTTCTGAGTTTGATAGTTTGAGCACTTACATTAAAAGTCTATAATTCATTTTGAGTTAATTTTTAGTATGGCATGAAGTGAAGGTTCAATGTCATTCTTTTGATTGTGGATATACAATTGCCCTAGTACCATTCATTGAAAACATATTTTTCCCCCCAATGAATTGTTTTGGCACTCATCAAAAATTCCATTTACCCTAAATGTAAGTGTTTGTTTCTGGAATCTCAATTCTATTTCATTGAGCTATATGTCTGTCCTGTGCCAGTACCACACTATTTTGATTACTAAAACTTTATGTTATTTTTTGAAATCCAGGAGATGTGAGACATTCATGCTTGCTCTTCTCTTTCAAAATTGTTTTAGCTATTTCCTTACATTTCCTCAGGAATTTTATGATTAGTTCCACCAAATGTTGCACATATGAGGGGAATTTTGATTATAGACATTGTTAATGCTCTGGCATATAGTTTACAATTCTGCCTTAGCCTTCACTTCCTTCTTGCAAAGAGCTTCAAAGTCAGCCGGAGTTGAGTGATCAAGCTCTTCTCAAGTTTTTGTTAGGCATGTACATAGACCTTTACATGTGTGTTATCTTCTAGAAATTCAGGAATATGTTGCAGATTTTTTCCCTTACTTTTTTGTTTTAATTTTTTTTGTAAGCCTTTTATTAGTACCAACTGGTAACTCTCTTTCAGAATGCTAAGATGTTAAACGATTATTACTGATTGCCTTTGACAAAAGGTCTGGGAATAAGGCTATTGACATAGAGCAAACTCTGAGTCAGACCAAAAGAAGATAAACCCTGAGAATGGAGCTGTTCTTAGAACCAAGGAAAAGGTAGAATAATGACAGTTCCCTGTGGGTAGTGCTCTTTGGAAACTCCAAACTTGTTCTACCCCTTACAGGGTTGGTTTTCACAACTACTGTGGTTTTAAGACTTAATTTTCAAGATTTGAATGGAGTTTGGCAGAGGGGAATAAGATTACAGCAGTTAAAAATGGCACAAAGTTCACTATTCTTACTGATCTGCAGTCATTTTTTTCTTAAATGCTCCTCTGAATTATAGAAGCCTTTATTTAATCTTCACAGTCTGAAAAAGTTTATTGTAACAATCATTGTCAGTGTTTTAATTACTTTTATTGGGGAGAAGATTTTCAGAGATCTTTCCTCCCCTACCCAAAAATCCTTTTATATACCAGCCTTGAAATGACAAAATTATAGAAATGAAAAACAAATTAGTGATTGCTAGGAGTTAAGAATGGAGGAAGGAGAAGAGGATGGGAGGTAAGTTTTAGCTACAAAAACTTAGGGATCTTTGTGATGGAAAAGTTTTGTATTTTGACTGTTTCAAAATACAGAGCTAGTTGTAATACTGTACTATAATTTTGATAGTTACTATGTCAAGATACAGGCTGGTAGTGCCATTGTACTATAGTGTGCTTGATATTACCATTGGGGAAACAGGGTATTATTTCTTACTTGCATATGAATCTAAAATTATTCTGAAATAAAAAGTTTAATTAAAAAATTAGTAAAGGGAGGTATATCTAATTTGATATATTCTTTTGATAAACCAACCTTCCAGGAAATAATAGCTGAACAATTTTGTAGAGGAGCAATAAGGGAAAGTTGAGGAGATTAAACAAAAGTAGACATATTTTGAGAATGGGGGTCAAAAGTTGAAGGTAGTGACAAGCAGAGTGAGTTTTTCATTTCTGTAGCTTTTTCCTGAGAACAGCTGGAAAAGCAGTGTGACTTGGGGTAAATAAAAGTCTGATAGAAAGAGCCACCATCTTATTGCTAGAGGAACTATGGAAAAGATTTGGGAGAGAAAGGCTGCTAGATAGTGATGGAGAAACTCAGAAAGTAGAGAAAGGGGCCCTGAATTAAAGTATAACTACTCTGTCCAATTCTGTGGCTAATACAATAAATCATTCAGACTTAAGGCAGATTGACCACAAGCCAAAATGCAGTCTGCTTTGCCACCAATTGCAGGTGAAACATATTTTCAGTTTTAGTCTAAAAATCCAATTGCCTGAATAAAACAAAAACATCAATACTTTTAAAAGTCATATAGCAGAATCCAGCATCTCCACAATACAACATTCACTATTTCCAGCAAACAAGCAACAATTACTCAACATACCAAAGAGTAGAAAAAAAAAATATGACCCACTTCAAAGAAGAATACAAGTACCAAAGAAAACCCTGGGAACATCCTGATGAAAGATTATCATACAAGTAAATTAAATCAGATTTTGTTTTTATCAGTGCTCAATAATTAAAAGACAATATGCTCATAAAGAATCAAAGATAGGCAATCTTTCAGGAGATAAATAAAAAAGTTTACAGATAATGCCAAATGGAAAAATTGTGACTGATAATTCAAACATGGTAAATTAATAATAAATCATTGCATAGGATTTGTAGAATAATAAAGATGATAGATCAATAGAAATTATCTAATCTTAAGAAGACAGAAAAATAATGTAAATATAATAAACAATGTCTTAGGCATATTATAATATAGAGGCAATGGATTTCCAGAGAAGAAAAGATAAAAAATGGGGTAGAAAATGATTTTAAGTTATGGTCTCTAAAAACTAAACTCATTTGAAGACAAACATACATTAGATATGCAAGAAACTCAATGAGCCCATATAAGTAAATTGTGAAGAAAACCATGGTTAGGTACATCATAATTAAACTGATGAAATCAAAGATAAAGAATAGCATTCAGAGAGAGATTACAAATTATATAAATATAAGAAAGTCAGGTAATTTTATGGAATATCCTTTTGGTAGCAAAAAGATAGTGGAATAATCTCTTTAAAGTTCTTACAGAAAAAGATAAAAGTGTCAATCCAGAATTCCGTATATCATGAAGAAGTTTTTCAAGAATGAACATGAAGTAAAGACTTTTCAGCTAAAGGAACAATAAGAATGGTCAGGAAGGATTAATGAAAAAAAAAATCCTAGCTCTTAGAATACTGAGAATAATGCTTGTTCCCAACAGCCAGAGTGGAAAACTTCAAATTTCATTGGACATTGGCTAAGGTAATAACAAGGATTTTGCCTCAGATGTGGGGACAAGTAAGTTATAGACAAAATGAGAAGATAATATATCAATATCTTTATGCCAATAAATAAAAAAACTTAGAGGAACCGTGTATTAGTCAGCCAAAGAGGTGCCTTTGCAAAATATACCAATAATTGGTTGGTCTTTATAAAGGGTATTTATTTGGGGTAGAAGCTTACAGTTACCAGGCCGCAAAGCATAAGTTTCTTCCCTCACCAAAGTCCACGTGTTGGAGCAAGACAGCTGCCGATGTCTGCCAGGGCTCAGGCCTTTGAATTCCTCTCCTGCCGGGGCTGCAATTCTCTCCAGGCTTAGCGCTTCTTCCACAAGGTCAGTGGTAGACTATCAGGCGAACGGCCCTCTCCAGCATCAGAACTGCATCTCAAAAATCTGCTTCTCAAATCTTCTCCCTCTGTCTTTGGCCTTGCCTTTTATACTTGAGACCACACCCACCAAGGGGCAGGGCTCAATGCCCTACTGACACAGCCTAGTCAACTCCCTAATCATAACCTAATCATGCCCAGATGAACAGCTCAGTTTACAAGCATGATTCAATTTATATTTTTGGAATTCATAATTAGATAACACTGTCAAACCATTACAAACTGGATACATTTTTTAAAAGACACAAACTAGCAAATCACACTAAAAACAAATGGATAAACTGATTAATCATCTACCGATTAAATATACATACTTTAAAAGATTTCTGTGAAGAAGAGCCCCAGTTTTAGATAACTCCACCGGATAATTCTATCACACATTTAAGGAAGAGATAATATTAATTCTACACAAGTATTCTAGAAAATTGATGAGAATGGAGTACTTTCCTACTCATCTATGAGGTGATACATTACTTCAATACTAAAATGAAAGACTATAAGAAAATATTCACTATAAATATAAATGCATAAATTTTGTACAATCTTACCCACTGAATCCAAAAACATATGAAAAGCATAATACATCATGACCACATGGTGTTTATACTAAGGGTATAAATTTGAGTTAACATTTTTTAAAAGCAATCAATGTCAGGAACCGGCTGTAGCTCATTTGGTAGGGCTCCAGTTTACCACATGGGAGGCCCCGGGTTCGGTTCCCGGGGCCTCCTCGAACAGGGAGACCGCCTCAAGAAGGCAAGCCGCCGTGGGCAGGGCAAGCTGCCGCACGGTGAGCTGACTTGGCGGGTCACCGCAGCAGGGGGAGACAAGAAGACACAGAAGAATGCAAAATGCAAAAATGAACACAGCAAGAACAAGCAGAAAGGGGGGGGGGAGCATATATAATAAATAAAAAATAAATCTTTAAAAAAAAGCAATCAATGTTAGTTTACGTATTAACTGACTAAAAAAGGAAATAACATATGATCATTTCAATAGATGGAGAAAAAATAGTTAATGAAATCAAATATCCATTCCTGATAAAAGCTCTCAGCAAATTAGAAAAATGAAGGAATTTATTGAACTTATGAAAGGAATCTATGAAAAACATATAGCTGTCAAATTTTCTTTCTGCTATGAAATATAAAGAACTTGGAAGTTGTAATTCCCATCCTTACAATTACAAAAACAACAAAGCTGAACAAACTGAAAAACCAATGCCTTTTCTAGGATGATCAGGGAATTGAGGTCACAAGGGAAACCACCACCCTGAAATATGGAGATCTAAGAGAATAACAGAGAATTACAGCTGAGAAATGCTTTCCTAGCACAGAAGACTTTGGAGACATAAAGTGGCAGGGACACTTGAATGGTAATATTCATGAATTGTAGGATGCTGTGTGGAGTATTAGAATATAAAATGCCCGGGGCCCCAGTTGCAGCCAGAATCCTATACTTTTGTGGCTTTTAACCCAGAGAAGTTCACCAGATTCTCACAGTGAAGAATCAAGAAAAATTTCATCATAATTCTGGCAGAGGGAGGGGAAAAGTAACCATTTTGAAAAACACGCAAAGACTTCCCATTAAAAAAGAACTTTTGCCAGGGGAAAACATTACCAGAGCCTTACCTCTTAGGGTAGAAAAGAAAATCTACCCAGCTGCTGGCCCCTCTATGTTTCCCATCTCATTAAAGAGAGTGGGAAGCTAAGCAACATTTGGGAATATCAGTGCCCAGGGACACAGGCCAAGGACATAAAGGACCTATATTAAGAAAACTACAAAATATTGGTAAAAGAGCCAAAGAACTAAATAAATGGAAGGATAATCCATGTTCATGTACGGGAAGACTAAATATCATTGAGATGTCAGTTCTACCCAAGTTTATTTACAGATTCAATGCAATCCCAATAAAAATCCCTACAGCATTTTTTGCAGAAATAGAAAAGCCAATTATCAAATTTATTTGGAAGGGTAAGGGGCTCAGAAAAGCCAAAATATCTTTAAAAACAGAACAAAGTTAGAAGATTCTCACTTTCTGACTTTACTTAGCTACAGTGGTGAAAACAGTATGATACTGACATAAAGACAGATTGACCAATGTAACTGAATCAAGAACTCAGGAATAGACCCTCAAATCTATGGTCAAGTGATTTTGAAACATTCTCAAGCCCTCAAAGAGGACCCCTATCTTACATCTTATACAAAAATTAACTGAAAATGAATCAAGGACTTAAATATAAAAGGGACAACCATAAAACTCCTAGAAAATAATGTAAGAAAACATCTTCAAATCTTATGATTAGTGGTAGTTTCTTAATCTTTATACCCAAAGAAGGAGTATCAAAAGAAAGAAAATAGATAAATGAGACCTATTCAAAATTTAACACTTCTACACCTCAAAGGACTTTGTGAAAAGGGTGAAAACGCAGCTGACTCAATGAGAGAACCTATTTGGAAATCACATATCTGATAAGGGTTTAATATCCATGGTATATAAAGAGATCATACCACTTAACAATAAAAAGAGAAACGATCTAATTAAAAAATGGGCAACAGGCTTGAATAGACAATTGTCCAAAGAAGAAATGCAAATGGAAAAAAATATGAAAAAATGTTCAACATTACTAACGATTAGGGAAATACAAATCAAAACTACAGTGAGATGTCATTTCAAACCAGTAGAATGGCCACTTTTAAAAAGTCAGAAAACTACAAGTGTTGAAGAGGATGTGGAGAGATAGGAACACATAATCTCTGTTGATGGGAATGTAGAATGGTACAGCCACTGTGGAGGACTGTTTGGCATTTCCTAAGGAAGTTGAATATAG
>PVKH010043607.1:0-10659 GCA_004027955.1 Chaetophractus vellerosus | reverse complement strand
TCTAAGCATGTAGGTAGACTCTCGAATTTCATAATTTAAATATGAATTTAATAGATACTTTGGCCTGGTATTCATATTTTTAAAGAAAAACATAAAAAGTGAAAAGCTAAATGATAACCATTTATGATCTAAGTACAAAAACAACTTCTTGGTTAATACAGAGCTTATGTTGTAATGATAAAGGAAAGTTAACAAATGGTACAGCTGAGTATTTGCTAACATTAAATTGTTCTTTTGGTAACTTTGCACAGACTTAATGAATTGATAGTAAAAAGAATACCTTTATATACACAGCCTGAATAATCTCAAAAGTTCTTGCAACATTTCCTTAAATTTGGGGCTGTTGCGAGGCTTAAGGACACTTCTAATTGGAGACAAAATACACTTTTGTACACCCAGTAGGAATATCAGTTGAGAAGTCAAATCAACTAGAAACATCTTCTGTGGACTCTGAGACTGGAAGTGAATAGCCAGAATAACAATGACACTGGAGATATGGACTGTGTCCACTTTTCCCCCTCCCTCCCACATGTACCCTCTGGGCAAAATCTCAGGGCTTTTATTTTTTTCCTTGCTTATTTGTTTTCCCCTCAGAGACATTTTTCATTTATGTGATAGTTTTTCAGTAAAAGACAGAGACATTCCAAATTACCATCCCATCTTCCCTACCCCCAAAACATATTTCACCACTCAGAATCACTGACAACTTAAATTCTGCATTCATGGTTTATGACAAATAGGAGCCTTGGTCTGCAGTTATTGAAGGTTGGTTGTTTTTTAGTTAACTAAATTCCAATAACGCTATCTCTAATTTTAAATATGCACATTTAACATGATGCTACAAATTAATTATTTATTTATTTACTTACTTACTTACTTACTTACTTACTTATTTTAGGCCAGTAAAAAGAGTTTATTGAGAAACGAGAGAAACGAGAAAAGTACACTGGAGACATGGATGCGGGTGACCTCTAGGCACAGGGGTGCACCTAGGGTCAGGGCGTTTGTCTTTATTAAAGCAGTTCTCTCCTCCCCTTTCCTAATGTAGGGAAAGAGTCCCTGCTGTTTGCTGTTCTGATTGGTTGCCTTGCAAACCCTACCTGATTGTAAAAATACAGTAGATCTGAAATGCGTATCGTTCACTTTCATTGAAACTTTATTGATTACCCACAGCCAGTGTGTTTGGCTATTTACAATATATAGAATATTTTTTTAACCTTGTCCAGGTTCCTCTTCCAAGGCCTGATGGTCACCTCATCATGCCTGAAGACATCTCTTCTTGAGCTCTAAAATGCCCTACAATATCTGTTTCTTGTTTCAGCGCCCTATCAATAAGCCTGAGTTCACGAGTGTTTTCTCAGAGTGTGAAAGGCAGTGATGTCCATTGATAGTGCCCAGAGCTTTTAGGGTCAGGCTACCTGGACTTTACCTCTGATAAGCTTTGTGACCATAGGCATATTCCTTATACTCTAGAGACTTAGTCTTTTGACTTAAAGAATAAGATTATAATAGTACCTAGCCTACCTTTCTTGTGAAGATTAAATAATTGAAAGCCTTTTGCAGTTGTCTGTCAAATAATAAATGGCCAATGACTGTTCCTTGTGCGGCCAGGGGAGGGCATGACCTTGTCCCACCTTTAGGGACCAAGACTAGTGCTGCTTTGGGAGGGGATAGAAATATTCACAGAACACTTAACATGTAAACTGTACTTTGGAGGGAAATAGGAGTTTACCAGGCAGAAGAAAGGATGTTGAAATTATTGGAAATAGCACGAACAAAAGATAACAAAAAACATGGCTTCTGTTAGTTGTTCAGTGTGGCAGGGGTCCCGGGTATAAGCTGAGGCTGCAAGTAGAGGCTGAACCCGAGGGCAAGCCGGAATAGCAGAGAATGTGTCCTCTTTGTATATTTATCCATTAGAGCATTTAAGTTCCTAATGGAAATAACGAATACTATAAGGAGGGGGAAAATGCGTTCTATTATTTGCCTTTGCTCTTTGGAGAATTACTTAGCGGCTCTAAGAATGATGCTGAAATGAGGCATATTTGTAAGCTAAATCTTGACTTGCCTGGGAATGTAGATACATTTTCCAGTCTTAGTAAAAAAAAATGCAACTTCATTTATGCTTGTTATAAGCAAGAAAGAAAGCAAATGTTGTAGAGTTCGCAGCATTACTCTTTGTCACTGCCTCCTTCACTCGGAAGCCCTAGTGCCAGGGCTGATGCTCAGGGGGTCTCCCACTTCCCCCTCAAGAGCTCATCAACCTAGATGATTTTCTTTTGGTTATACCTTTTTCCTTTCAAAGCGCCAACTCCCAGGGCCATACACTCAGCTAGCTGTCACAAAGGATAAGATCAGATAAGTTATTTTTCTATGAAATATGAGTCACCGATAGTCCCAATACTATCGCCCCAGGCCCTCAAATAGCAAACCTTCTATTTTACCTAAGACTTTAATTGATGATCGCATTAATGGTAACATGACACAAAAGGTTCCAGGTTGCAAAACTCTGAGAAGCACCACCTCCAGGGGTGTCCACTCTGCTGCTGTGATGTAGCTGCCCAGGATGGCAGGCTGTCATAGATCCCCTGGTTCCCGGAATTTCCAAGCACAAGGAGGGAAGGCCACGTATCCGCTCTGAGTTCTCACAACACTAACTGCATTTTTTGTGTGTGTTCAGAAATGATGTTCAAACCAGCACAAGAGCAGAGTGTCTGGATGTCTTATTCCGAGTGAAGCCAGCACCAAAAGCAGCAGCAACCTCTGTGCCCCAAAAGATGACGGAAAGATGTCTGTTGAGTCAAGCTAAACACATATCATCTTTGATTCATTCCACCTTAAATGGTATTGATAGAAACCAATGTCCTTAAAAGAAGCACTAACCAAGTAACCCAGGAATATTTTTTGCATCGTTCTAGATTGTTGCATAAATTATGAACTTTCAGGCACTATTTCTTTACAACAGTAACTGGGTTTTACCATTGACAATAGATACCTGCCGGTTTCCTTCAAGTCATTTAAATTTTGGCTTCTCTTCACAGGGTATCGATAATTAATTGCATCAACTCTACTACTTTAATAAAACTGGTCATCCACAAAGCAAATATGTATTGCTTAATTTTCAGTTTGAGAGTTGATAACCACTGAAAATTAATCATCCATAGAAAGGGAACTAAGCAGCACTTCTAATCTTGCCAGCCCATTAGAGTTATGTGCTATAGTCCATTCACATATAACTGTATAATTTATAAACTCCAAATTAGATCAGCTATTTATTAGCCCTAATAAAAATGGAAATGCAGTAATCAGATACAAAATAAAGAAGGAAATTAGCAAGGAGCGGAACTTGATACCCTTAAAAGGAAGTACCATTACAAATTTTGGTATGAAAGAAGAATGGGTTAAACAAAGTATAAGTGCCATAACATACTTTGACTTCATAGTTCTCTGTAGTTAATATATAAAAGTTTAAAAGAAAGCTCTTCTTGGAAATGATAAGAAACCTAATATACATAAATCAAAGTTCTTTATATCATCTATTATTTCCAAGAAAAAATAACATGTATTGAGCCAGATGTGGGGCGAAGCCTTGAGGACACAGGGATATATTTGCAGATTCAAATTCTTGTTGAACTTGCTTTTTAAGATGTGGAAAGCATTAATAACATTTTTCTTTCTAGATATCCAGATAAAACAAATGATATGTTTTTCTAAAGTTTCAAACCCATAAATACTTCTTAAGCTTAATTTCGCATTCAGTAGAGGTTTAATGCCAATTAAGAAATCGAGTTTCACTGATTTTATGTCATACCCCTTAAATTACTTATTTTAATTTATTCACTTCTACTTTACTGAACAGCTTTGTTTGAGCCAAACCCCTACCCTCGCCATCAGAAGCAATGGCCATGAGGTAAAGAAAAATGAACTGTATAAATGAAATAATTTCCATAAAAGTATCCTGTAAAGAACAACATTTTCACATTTTTTTTTAGCACTGCTATTTTTCTCTCAAGGGTAAGCTTTTCCAACCTGAGCAAAACTGAAACAAACAAACAAATAATGTAGTGCCTCTGATATTTAACTAGCAATTACTTACCTATTAGAACCTTTATAGCATCTGGGGTAATCAAAACACCCTAATGGGTTTTTGGTAATCACGTAACTGATGGTTCTGTCATTTGAAATTTGGACATCCTTCTCCATCTGTTTCCAAAGTGTCCTGGGCATATGTCTTCAAAAATAAATATCATGCATGTTACATCTTCTGCATAATTTAGTTAAACGGGAGTGAGTTTGCATGCAACTGACAGATATATCATTTATTTTAAATCTCTGCTGCAAAGAATAAATGAACACCGTGACTTCAGCTTTCTTTGACTACTCTGCATCAGTATGCATCTGTTATATTTACAGTTACTTTTTAAAAGATTTGTGTGTTTTCCTCATTTCCTGAATTTTTCTCAATATTGCAGTATGTCTGTGCCCAGTATCAGATAATATCATATGTGAATATAAAGTTCTTTTAACATTCTCTATTTTGCAACTGGTTTAATTTATTTTTCCTTTTGATCATGCTCTCTCTATATAGTCACCTTTGTTTGGAAATGTTTTTAAAGAATTCAGAACACCAGTATTTGATTAGATTATTTTAGAAACTTAAAACCCTCAGTAAATTGCTTTCAAATTGCTACATATCCAGAAAATAGATTAGCAGGGAACACTTTCCAACTCATTTTAGAGGCCAACATTATCTGAATAACATAGACAGACAAAGACATTATAAGGAAAGACAATACAGACCAACACACATCATGAAAACACAACAAAATATTATCAAATCAAATCCAGCAGTATATGGAATGGGATAATATAATCATCTAAAGAAGAAAAAATTTGTGATCTCGGTAGATCCAGAAAAAAAAAAACACTTGGAAAGGGTCAACATTCACTTATGATAACACTCTCAGCAAACTATGAGTAGATGGGAACTTCCTCAACCTGAATAAAGGACCTACAAGACCCCCTTAGCTAACAACACACTTAATGAAAGACTAAAGGCTTTCTTTCTAAGATATGGAACAAGCCAAGGTTGTCTCCTCTCACCTTTCCAAACAACGTCACATTGAGACTCCTAGCCAGTGCAAAAAGTCAAGACAAATAAATGGCACCTGGATTGAAAATGAATAAATAAACTCTATTTACAGGTGATATGATTGTTTACTAAGAAAATTCTAAAAGTTCTTAAAAAATGTATTAGAACTAATACGTGACTTGAGCAAGGTTGTTAGATACAGAGATAATGTTAAAAGAATGAATTGTATTTCTGTATTTTAGCAGTGAACAATTGGAAATCAAAATTAAAAATTTACAATACTACCAAAACATAAGAGAGTAAGATATAAAGCTATCAAAATATGTGCAAGTTCTGTATGCTAAAAACTACATAACATCGATGCAAGAAGTCAAAGAAGTCTTAAATAATGGGAGAGTGATACTTTGTCAATAGTTTGGAAGGCTTAATATCACTAAGGTGTTAATTATTCCAAAAACTGAGCTATAGATGCCATGTAATCCTAATCAAAATTCCAATAAGAGTTTTTGAAGGAATTGATAAACTGATTCTAAAATGGAATAAGTATATACAAAAAGCAAAAGAGCTAGAATACCCAAAATAATATGAAAAAGGAAAATAAAGTTGGTGGAAACATACTACCAAATTTGAAGACTTAGTATAAAGCTACAGTATTGGTGATAAGATAGACACATATATAATGAAGTAAAGAGCCTAGAATTAGACTCATACATATATGGACAACTGACTTTTGACAGTGGTGCAGTGGTGCAAAACAATTCAAATGGTGAAGGAACTACTGAATCCATAAACGTAAAATGAACTCCAAAACCCACTCTCACACCGTATGTAAAAATTGGCTCAGCATGCTCCATAGACCGAATGTAAAACCTAAAATTATAAAGCTCTTAGAATAAAACATATGGGGAAATTTTTGTGAACTTGGGTTAGGCAAAAATTGCTCAGGTGTGACAATGATAACATTAAAATGAAAAAACAAAGCAAAAAAATTCTGTTCTTCAAAAGATACTATTGGAAAATCAAAAGACACGCCACTTATTGGGAGAGACATCTGCTGAACACACATCTGCTAAAAGACTTCTATCCAGAATTTATAAGGAACATTCAAAACTCAATAATTAGAAAATGAACAATGCAATAAATATAATGAGCAAAAGATTTGAACAGATGCTTCACAAAGAATGTATAAATGGCAAGCAAGCACATGAAAAGATGCTGGCTATCATTTGTCAGTAGAGAAACGCACATTGAACCACAACTACAATGAGAAATCACTAATATTTTTTAGGTTGGCCAGGAAAGCAAAAGAAGTAAACACGCAAGCAAACCAAAAACCCAACCTGATAAACAATAACCATGCGGCTCATTAATCCACTCCCAAGTATTTACCCAAGCAGAATGTAAACTGAGGTTTAAAAAATAATCTGTGTGCAAATGTTCCAAGTGGCTTTGTTCGTCAGAATCATTCAAAACTGCAACACAATCAAATAACCAAGCAAAAAATGCCCTTCAACTGGTGAATGGATAAACTCTGGTACATCTGTACAATGGAATACTATCAGTCATAAAAATGTACAAAACACGCATGCAATCACACGGATGAATCTCCAAAGTACTATGTTAAGTAAAAATGAACTATGCTACATACTCTATAATTCCACTTACATGACATTCTACGGACCAACCGGTGCTTTCCCGGGACTGAGAGCAAGGGAAGAGGTTGACTACCATCTGCAGGAATTTTCTTGGGTAATGGAACTGTTTGTTCTATATCCCGACTTTAATGATGTATCCATTACTACACATTTGTCAAAACTTAGGCCTGTACATTTTAATTATGCCTCAATAAAATGAAATACATAATGTAAAATAACTGGAATCTGGATGAGTAAAATTAAAGTGAATTCCAAAAACAAGTCACATGTTCTGAGTATTTTTCTTTCATAGAGTAATAACTGTGTTAAGATGCATTTATTGGAGATTAAATGAATTAATTAAATGTACAGTATTTTTACAACAAAATGGTAAGAAATATTTTAAAAATTCCCATTTTCTGTCAGAGTTTTGTAACAAGATGCTAAGGTCTAATTTAGGCCATATTTAATTGTCCTCCCTCAAAGAGAGCACTATTTTCAAATATGACTTCTGTGGAGTATCGCATAGTCTCCAGGACACACCATCGCTTCCTCTCTTCCCACTTGTGCCTCATGCTGCCGTAGAGGCCCTCCACCGCATAGCTCCATTAGCACTACTCTTACTTTTCTCTGGACCTCTCAGACTTTCAGTGTAACGGGACCATCTCAAGCTTCATCATAAGATATCATAAGGCTTTCCATCTTATTGGCCATTTCATCTCATATGGAAAAACCATTTCCTTCCTTGATTGTCACTGCATTCTCTACTGACTCCCACTCTGACATTTTGGCTACACCCTTTTATTCTCCTTCATTGGCTTCTCGACTGTAGATAAGTTAAAATTTGCTATTTCTGTTCCTGCCATCTTCTCACTTCAAGAGTTCTTCCTTGGCAAGCCCGTCTCCTCTCATGCCTTCAACAACTCCCAATATGTTCATGACTCCCAAATCCATAACTGCCCTCTTAGTTTTCCAGGGCATCTGTAACAAAGTACCACAGGCACGGTGACATAAACAATAGGAGTTTATCGTCAGACAGCTTTGTGCTTTCTCTGAAGCCAGCAGGGTCCTGGCATAGCTTGCAGGCAACCCATAACTCATTGTCTTCCTCAGTCACATGGCTTTTTCTCTCCCTGTCTCCTCCTCCCTGTTTTCAAATTGTCTCTCTTTATAAGGACTCCAGTAAATTTGGATTAAGGCCCACCCTGATTCAATTTAGCCTCATCTTAACTAATAGGATCTTTGAAGATCCTACTTAAAATAATTTCACTTCCACGGGACCAGAGGTTAGGACTTGAACATGTCCTTGTGGGAGACACAATTTGATCCATAAGACCCCCTGCCCCCATTTAATATCCCGAGTTCCAGGCTTACACTTACTTTAAACTCCCTCAGTGAATGACTGCTACCTTCCTCGTCACTCAATGATATCTCTGCAAACTTATTTTCATCAGTCCTTCTGGGCTTCTAGTGGTTCTTTCCACATTTTCTCACTAAGAATAAAGTCAACCATTGAAACATATTTTCTGAGGGTTGGAGCTTTTGGAGTAATAATGTAAATTATCCCTTGTATCAGATACCCCTAAACTAGAGGCAATTTGGGACCATTTCTACTTAAGATCTCACTCTCTCTTAGTGTTCTTTCTCTTTCCATGGTTGGTAAAGTAATGTAATGAAAATTGATAAGTTTTAAAACTATAGGAAAATATACATAATAAAATACTAAATACACAAGTACCCACCAGCCAGAATGAGGCAATGTTGGCATTTTATTGTTTCTCCTTCAGATTTCATTAAACTTTTTAAAAAAGAAAAAGATATAGAACAGTATGAAAGATGGTAAAGTCCCCTTTGTACCTTTATAACCACATTATAAAGATAAACACGATCCCAAATATGTACCCTTCCTGCTCACATCCAACCTTTTGTCACTTGTATATCCACAACGCCACACTTTCCATTGTTGTTTAAAAATGTGTGTCAGTACTGTTATAGTGTGTGTGTCACTTCAGAAATTGTTTGCTTCTTTACTCAGTGTTGTTTAGATCTGCCTGTGTCCATATACCTTAATCTAGTTGCTATTATTATATGAATTTTGTGAATGTACAACAATTTGTTATTCATTCCCTTAATGGACACTTTTCAACGGATGTATTTTGCACGTATCTCCTGTGGTGAATATGTGCAAAGGTTTCTTTAAGTCATATATTTTTTTAAATCAGAGTTGCCGAGTCACAGATTAACCCTCAATATATGATCTCAATTGACCCAGACATTGACATGTTGTCCTCCAAAATGTTTTATGATTTTACTGTCCCATAAGCAGTGAACGAGAGCTACAGTTTTCTTCATCCTTGTCAAATCTTGGAAATGTCAGAATTTTGATTTTTTTCTAATTGTCATTGAATAATATCTAGATAATTTTATTTCCCTGATTATTAAAAAAAGATGCGTGTTTCTTCATAGGTTTATTGGCCTTTGGTGTTTATTCTGTGAGCTGCCTATTTGTTAAAAAAATTACAACAACTTTATTATGAAAAGACAGATGCAAGCCATTGTATATGTTGTCATACTTCACAAAATTGTGCAGGAGAGAGTGTAAACTACAATGTAAACTATAACCCATGCTTAGTGGCAATGCTCCAAAATGTGTTCATCAATAGTAACCAATGTACCACACTAATTAAGGATGTTGTTAATGTGGGAAAGTGTGGGAGGGGTAGGGAGCCGGGCATATGGGAATCCCCTAGATTTTTTAGGTAACATTTATGTACTCTAAGTACCTTTAAAAAATAAAATAGGATATATATATATATATAAACATAATCTGAGATCTGTGTCTAGATAGCTGAATTACCGTAGCTGCCTAGGTTTAAGGGCTGCATTTCCCCAATCTTGTGGAGAACTTGAACTGCACATTTTTATGCCCTCTTTTTTACTCACAACAGCTCCAGGTTCATTTACGTAACAGCAATATTTCTCTCCTGGAACAGTGCATGCACCCTGAGCTCGCACCATCAGAAGGCCCAGCACTCTGTAATTTTGGAGGGCAGTGGCTGCTGCACCTGCCTTACATTGGAATAGTCCCAATGAATCAAACCATACTATTTGGCTATAGTAGTCATTAGGAATCTCTCCCAGGCAATGCCTGGTGCCATTCAAGTTTACAGTACAAAGGGAGAAATTCCTCTCCAAGGTTGGGACACTCCTTATAGAGACTCCTCAGTCTTTGAACGATGTCTTCTGCATTTAGTGAAGTTGACTGTACTTGTCTATAGATTGTTTTCATGTGATAGTAGGTCATATATCCGATAGGCCGGTGTGTCTCCATACAGGGGAGCCTCTAATAGTCCAATCATTGACTGTTGCTAGAAAGTTGCTAGACCATATGCTGTGGTTTGAGTGGCCTACACAGTCATCACCACTGCACAGAGTTCAGTCCATTGGGCAGACTGCCCTCATCCAGGCTCAGTCAGTGGGTGGCCATCCTTGGGACATGGGACACAGCAGCACAGTGGATTCCATCAGCCCTGTGCCTTGTGGCTCCATCTGTGAACCAAGCCAAATCATCAGTTGGAACATCTTTGTACTTGGGACCCCACTTAGCCAAGGGAGGGACAGGAGCAAGCCCCCTCCAGCAAAGCAGCTATTTGCTCATGGAGTCAGCTGACACCGAGGCCCAGGTAGGGCTCAGTCTTTGGTATACCATTTCCATTTAAGGACCCAGCATCACTGAGCCTGCCCTATTTTATTCAGAGGATTAGTGACACCCACCTGAGGACGGGCAGTTCTGGTCTTAGAGTCACATCAGGTGTATCAGTAGAAAAGCATACTAGTGCCCTGTGGGTGTTGCCACTTACTGCCATCTAATCTGCAATAATCCATTGTCATTCCAGGCCCCTGAGGCCTTTTTTTTTTTTTTTTTTTTTTTAA
>PVKH010043606.1:0-10697 GCA_004027955.1 Chaetophractus vellerosus | reverse complement strand
GCGACGCGCCGAGACTTGGTCACTGCGCAGGCGCGGCTTTCCCCGCTTGTGGGCGGCTTCTGCTTCCATCACCGCCGGCTCCAGTTCGTGGGTGGCTGGCTGTGCTCGATTTGCAGGCGACCTGCCCTGCCCGTGGCGGCTTTTGCCTGTCCGTGGCAGCCCTCTATCCCTTATTTTCTGCGTACTTTCTCTTATTTACTTTTTTCTTTCTCTCTTCTCTGTTTTCTTTTCCCCTCTTCTCACCATTCCAGCATTTTAATTCATTCTATATATTTGTTTCTCTATTCTGTTTCTTGATTCATTGTTTCAATTCCACTTTCCTAATCTTATTCCTCTGTGCTTCTTACTCATGTTAATTTTCCAAATTCCTAGGTCTTGTACATTTGTTCTCCTGCCTTTTACTAACACTATTACTTAAATTATATATTCTTTTTGTCTTCCTATCTCTTTCCTTTTATCTGGTCCTAATTTTTTTTTCTTTCAAAGGAGCACAGGCAGATCTCTCTCACACACACAAAAAGCTGAGTGAGGGAAAGACCCTGCCTGAGTGAGCTGTTTTGGGAATCCACAGAGGAGGAGGTCTCAAGGTATCAATCTGAAGGGAGCTAGACAAAGAGATGAATTCCTAAAGGTGCTGCTGGCTAGATTCTCAGTTACTGTGTTAACTCTTCTTTGATTTCCCCTTTTCTTTGTATATCTATTTTCTATCCCAAGGATATCCATTTCCCTTCCCTCATCATTCTATCTTCTGCTTTCAGTTGTTGTTCTTACACTGCACCTCTCTTTGTTTAGTCTACAATATTTTTCTGGTTTTTATTTCTACCTCATCTATGCTGTTTTCTTTCTTTTTACTTTTTTTCCTTTTGTCCTTTTTTTTCTCTTTCCCTCTCTCACCATCATCCTGGTCTTTTAATTCAGTCTATATATTTTCTCTATTTAGTTTCTAATTTCATTGTTGGTTCACCACTTTTTTATTCCTATTATTCTACTCTGCTTACATGACTTAAATATTCATTTTCCAAGGTCTTAAATGGTTCCTCTTCTAACAATTACTATTATTATTTCTATTATCATTTTACTTTTCTTACCTCTTTCACTTTCTCTGGCCCTAATTTTTCCTAAAAGGGAACATAGACAACAGCAATGAAATAGAATAAAAAGAACAAAGTGTCAAAGAGAAAACTTAACACACACACACAAACAGCAATTACATAAAACCATAGAGTAAAGAGAGAAGGTAATCAATTGAATAAACCCATCAAGATAAAAAGATGACTAGACAGCAACAAAAAATTTGAAAGCATACTAAGAAACAGGAAGACATGGCCCAGTCCAACTAAAACTAGGAAGAGGAGCAGGACATTGAACAACCAACCAAAGTTGTGCCAACAAATATCATGACCAATTTAATGAAGTGAAGGAAGAGATTAAGGACATTAAGATGACACTGGGAGAACATACTGAAGAAATTGTAAACATACACAAAAAGATAACAGATATGATGATGATGAATGGCACAATCCAAGTAATCAAAAAAGGCACTGGAAGCACATAACAGTATATTTGAACAGGCAGAGGAAAAAATTAGTGATGTGGAACATAGGATATCTTAAATCAAGCAGATAGTAGAACAGATGGATAAAATGATAGAAAAAATACAACAGGGACTTATGGATTTGAATGACAACACAAAATGCACAAACATATACATTATAGGCATCCCAGAAAGGTAAAAGAAGGGAAAGGGGACAGAAGGAATGTAGGAGGAAATAATGGCTGAAAACTTCCCAAACCTGCTGAGGGAAAGCACAGTGCACCCCAAACAGCATAAATCCCAAAGGTCTATTCCAAGACATACTCATCAAACTGTCCAATGCTCAAGAAAAAGAGAAAATACTGAAAGTAACAAGAGAAAAGAGAACCATCACATACAAGTTAAGCTAAAAAGATTAAGTGATGATTTCTCATCAGAAACCATGGAGGCAAGAATGCAGTGGTATGACATAGTTAAGGAACTAAAAGAAAAATAAATCCAGGCAATAATTCTCTCTCCAGCAAAGCTGGCACTCAAAAGTTATGGAGAGTTTAAAACATTCTCAGATAAATAGAAATTAAGAGAGTATGTCAATAAGAAACCTGCCCTTCAAGAAATAGTAAAGGGAGTTCTGCAGGTTGAAAGGAAAAAACAGGAAAGACAGCTGGAGGAGAGTGTAAGAACAATTAAAAAAGACAAAAAGAGAAATAAAAACAACATATGACATACTCAAACCCCAAAGAAAATATGGCTAATGTAAGTAATTCCTTGAGAATAGCAACACTGGATGTTAGTGGATTAAACTCACCAGTCAAGAGACACAGATTGGAGGAATGGGTAAGGAAATATGACCCATCAATATGTTGTCTACAAGAAACCCACCATAGACCCAGGGATTCAATGAAGCTGAAAGTGAATGACTAGAAAATAATCTTACAAGCACACAATAGCCAAAAAAGGGCAGGACTAGCTATACTAATATCGGGCAAAATAGACTTTCAGTGCAAAACTAGTGTAAGAGACAAATACAGACACTATGTATGAGTGAAAGGGGTAATCATTCAAGAAGAAAGAACAATCAGAAACCTTTACACACCTAAAAGAGATGCCTCAAAATACATGAGGCAAACAGTGGAAATACTAAGAGGAGAAATAGATTCCCCTACAATTATAGTGAGGGACTTTAATACACCATTTCCACCATTAGACAGAACATCTCTACAAAGAATCAACAAGGAAACAAAGACTGTGGTTAATACATTAGAGGATCTGGACCTAATAGACATATACAGAACACCACACCCAAATACAGTGGGATATGCTTTCTTCACAAGTGCAAATGGGTCATACTCCAAGACAGAACACATGTTATGTCACAGAAAAAATTGCAATGAATTCAGAAAGATTGTGACTATACAAAGTAATTTCTCTGACCACAGTGGAATGAAGTTGGAAATCAGTAAAGGTCAAAGAAACAGATTAGGCACAAAGATATGGAAGTGAAACAACACACTTTTGGACAAACAGTGGGTCAAGGAGGAAATCTCAAAAGAAACCAGTAACTACCTTGAAATGAATGAAAATGAGAACACAACATATCAAAACCTGTGGGATACAGCAAAAGCTGTATTGAGGGATATTCACAGCCATAAATGCATATATCAAAAAAGAAGAGCAAAAATTGAAGACCTAACAGCACACCTAGAGGAACTGGAAAAACATTCCCACACTAACCTCAAAAGAAGTAAAAGGAAGGGGAAAATAAAGATTTGAGCAAAACAAAAAGAAAAAAAAAAATAAGAAAGCACTAGAAAAAATAAACAAAACCAAAAGCTGGTTCTTTGAGTAGATAAATAAAATTGACAAAGCCTTAGCCAGACTAACAAAGAAAAATAGGGAGCAAAGAAAAATACACAAAATAAGAAATGAGGAAGGGGATATCACCACTGAAATAGAAATTATGAGTATCATAAAAGGATATTTGGAAAAATTATATGCCAAAAGAATGATAATTTTGAGGAAATGGACAAATTCCTAGAAAGTAAAAAACAGCCTGCATTGATGAAAGAAGGATTTGATGAACTCAAGAGCCCAATTACAAGAAAGAGATAGAGTCAGTCATGAAAAATCTCCCAGTTAAGAAGAGCTCAGCACCAGATGGCATCACAGGTGAATTTTACCAAACATTCTGGAAAGAACTAACACCAATCCTACTTAAGCTCTTCCAAAAAAAGAGATGTAGAAGGAATATTGCCTAACTCATTCTATGATGTCAGCATTACCCTAAACCCAAAGCAAACAAAAATGCCACAACAGAGTCCAGAGTGCTAACCATTACACTTACTATTTATGTACGTTCATGTATGCATGATTTACTTCAATAAATTTTTTTAAATGAAAAAAAAATAAAGTATTATTGGAACAATGAATTTTTAAAAATGCCACAACAAAGGAAAATTACTGATCAATCTCTCTAATGAAACTAGGTGTTAAAATTCTCAACAAAATACTTGCTAATCACATTCAACAACATATGAAATGAGTTATACACCACAACCTAGTGGGCTTCATCCTGGGTATGCAAGGATGGTTCAACATAAGAAAATCAATCAATCTAAAACACCACATAAAAATATTGAAAGAAGAAAGTCACATGATCATATCTATAGATGCAGGAAAAGCATTTGACTAAACACAGCATCCTTAAATGATTAAAAAAAAAACACTGCAAAATATAGGAATAGAAGGAAACTTTCTGAACATGATAAACAGTATAAATGAAAAACCCACAGCTAGCATCATCTTCAATGGTGAAATCTTAAAAGCTTTCCTTCTAGGGTCAGGAACAAGACAATGGTGCTCACTATCACTGCTCCTATTTAGCATTGTCTTAGAATTTCTTGCTTGAGCACTGAGGCAAGAAAAAGACATAAAAGACATCCAAATTGGAAAGGAAGAAGTAAAAATCTCACTATTTGCAGATGACCTGATCCTACACATAGGAAGCCCTGAGAAACCTACAACAAAGCTTTTAGAACTTATAAATGAGTTCAGTAAAGTCTCAGGCTATAAGATGAATGTCAAAAATAGCAGCATTTCTGTACACCAATAATGAGCAATCTGAGGAGGAAATCAAGAAAAAAAATTCCATTTACAATAATAACTAAAGGAATCAAATACCTAAGAAAAATTTTAACTAAAGATGTAAAGGACTTATATCCAACACAGTTAAAGGAAATCTAAGAAGACTTAGACTTAAACAAATGGAGGAATATTCCCTGTTTATGGAAAGGAAGACTAAATATCATCAAGATGTCTATCCTACCCAAACTAATGTACAGATTTAATGCAATCCCAATATAAATCAACATGGTATTTTTAAAGAATTGTAAAAACTAACTACAAAATTTATTTGGAAGGGTAAGAGGCCCTGAAATGCCAAAGGCATATTGAAAAAGAAAAATGAAGTTGGACGTATCACACTACCTGACTTTAAATATACTACAAAGCTACAGTGGTCAAAACCACATGGTATTGTCACAAGGATAGATACTTTGACCAATTGAACCAAATTGAGAGTTCTGATATAAATCCTTGCCTATACAGTCATCTGATATTTGACAAAGCCACCAAGCCCACTCAACTTGGAGAGAATGGTCTCTTCAACAAGTGGTGCATGGATAAATGGATATCCATATCAATAAGAATGAGAGAGGTACACCATCTCACACCTTATACAAAAATCAACTCAAGAGGAACAAATATCTAAATATAAGGAACGAAGACCATAAAGACCTTGGAAATTAATGTAGGGAAGCATCTACCGGATCTTGCAATAGGAAATGGTTTCATGAACTTCACACCCAAAGCAGGAGCAGTGAAACAAAAAATAGATAAATGGGATCTCCTCAAAATTAAAAACATTTGCACCTCAAAGGATGTTATCAAGAAAGTGAAAAGGCAGCCTACCTAATGGGAGAAAATATTTGGCAACCATAAGTCTGCTGGAGCCTCATATCCTGCATATATAAAGAAATCCTACACCACAACAGTAAAAAGACAAACAACCCATTTTAAAAATAGGCAAGGGACTTGAAAAGACACTTCTCCAAGGAAGAAATACAAATGCAAAAAAGCGCATACAAAGATGCTCATCATCACTAGCTATTATGGAAATGCAAGTCAAAACTACAATGAGATATCATCTTACACCCATTAGAATGGTGGCTATTAAAAAAAAACACAGACAATAAGTGTTGGAGAGGATGTGGAGGAATGGGAACCCTCATCCACTGCTGGTAGGAATGTAGAGTGGTCCAGTCATTGTGGAGGACCATTTCATGGTTCCTCAAAAGCCTAGCTATAGAATTTACATATGGCCCAGCGATTCAACTACTGGGTATATAACCAGAAGAATTGAAAGCAAAGACACGAACAGATATATGCATACCAATGTTCATAGCAGCATTGTTCACTGTTGCCAAAAGTTGGAATCAACCCAAATGCCCATCAACAGATGAATGGGTAAACAAAATGTGGTACATACATACAATGGAATATTACTGAGCTGTAAGAAGGAATAAAGTGCTAACACACAGGATAACTTGGATGAATCTTGAGGACCTTATGTTGAGTGAAGCAAGCCAAGCATTGAAGGATGAACAGTACAGGATTTCACTGATATGAATCAAGCAAATTGAGAAGATTCAGAGAGCCATTGTCTAGAAAATAGGTTTACAAGAAATAGAAAGGGAGAAGAAGGTTGTGAGCCAACACCCATATGAACGTAATCTATGCTAAGGTGAAAATGTGTAGTTGTGTATTGAAGGGATAGGACAGGAAGCTAGTGATATTATTGGGTTGGGTGGTGCAGGTTTGACAGGTGGGTAGATTTGGAAGGGTGGGTTGGGAGGTGTAGGGTACTAGGGGAAGGTTGGGAGAGGGACCAGGTGAACACTGGGGATTTGCAGATGTGTGGTTGAAAGTACAAAGTTGAGAATTCTCTTATGGCAATTTGACAAGGAAGGGTTACTGGTTTAGGGTGTTGGGTTGGGGGGGGGGCATTTGGGACAGGGTGCACCTGGAATAGGCTTCTAGGGAGGATGTGAGTGATCCTTGCCATAATGCATTGTATCAGTGAGTGGATACCCACATAATGAGTGGGAAGATGTTGTACTCCCATCCTCAGGATGACCAATTTGTTCACACATAGACAGGTAAGAGTCTCTCTAGAGCATGGAGGGCTCCTAATAGGGGAGGACAGACCAGTGTTTCAAGACCTCAGTCTTGCTGCATTTAACTATGAATCTTGTCATCCAAGGAGTGAAGCCAGGGGGTTGCCTTGGGCCACAAGGGGAGGGAGAGGGAGGAATAGAATAGATTGAACTGGGAGTATTCAGTGGGCAGTGGAAGGGTTCTACATGACCTTACAATGATGGACACAGGACAAAGTAAATATCAAAATTTACAAAAGTATATGGTCTAAAATGTAAAGCATAATGTAAAACATTGACTATGTTTACTAGCTATGGTTCACTATTTGTATATCAGTTATAATAAAGATACTATCTGCATATAAAATGTATTAATATGGGGGGAGGAAAGGGGAAAGAAGTTGGGTATATGAGAGTATCCTGTATTCTGTGTGTGACTTTGCTGTGACCTAAAATTTCTTTGAAAACAAAATGAAAAATAGTGAGACACTGGAGAATGAGAGGGAGAAGGTGCCATGGTACATACTGTACACCAGATAATGCAGTGATGAAAGGCAAAAGGTCAAAAAAATTTATATATTTTTAATTTTTTAATATCCCAATCTTTTAATTTTCAATTATTTTTAGTTTTAAAAAAAATTTTATGTATTTTATCTCTTACATGTAAACTTATCATTATTATTTCATTTTCCCATTAATTGTTTTTGGCTATTGTATTCGCTTCATCTTTAAAGAAGCTTTGGATCACAGAAGAGTTACAACTTGGTTGGGAGAGGATTGTTGGTGGGGGGTGTCATGAATGGGGAGTGTGTGGGATGAAGTTCACTTGAACATATAAAATTGTTCAAATGTTCACAGGGCATTGTCACAGTGGGTGGAGAATCACTCAATAAATGAGAGAATACTGATTTCCCATCCTGGAGAGCTCTGCCACATTCTCTAAAGGAGCAGCAACACTCCCCCAAGTGCAGGGGCAGTGTCTTGCAAAGGAGGATGGTCCACTGATGGGCCCTTGTTATTGATGACTAGCCTTATGAATTTTTCCTCTTGAAGTTGAAACTTAGCCTATTGTTATGGGGTGCCTAAGGGTTGCCTCCCAAGAGCCTCCTTGTTGCTCAAATGTGGCCTCCCTCTAATCCAAACTCAGCATATGAATGCATTACCTTCCCTGCAGCATAGGACATGACTCCCAAGATTGAGCCTCCCTGGCTCTGAGGGATTGCTATCAATCACCAACTAGCAATGCAACTGGAAAATGACCTTCAATAAAAGGGAAAATGTAAAGACAAATGAGTTTATATGACTAAGAGACTTCAAAGTGAGCTGGGAGGTCATCCCAGAGGTAACGCTTACACACATCTCAGCAGGATCTCATAGACTTCCAAAGTAGATACTACCCCAAATAGTGGGGCTCTTGAGGGATCTGGAGACACCCTGGTCCTATGATCAATTGGATAGCTCTGGAATTTGGTGCCTTGCCAGTGGGCCCTACTTTGTTATGTGTGCTCCTGAGAGTGGCAGTGTTGGACTCAATTATGTCTTCCTTTCACATGGCTGATCTGTCCCTTCTATTTAAACCTATAATTGGTGCTGGTGTTTGTAAGTGTAAGTCCAGAGACTCGAGTCTTTGGGATGTCCATGTGCCAGCTTGGCCCAGAACTTTGGAGGAGTTGCAAAACCTACTCTACAGCTCATTGGACTCACTGAGGACAACTGGTAGGGAGATGATGATGGACAATGGCCATCCCAGAGAATGGAGAGAGTCTGCAGCTGCAGGAAGGATAGTGTAATCCATCTTCCCCATGAGATATAAGCTTCCTCTCAATTGGAGGTGGAGTGGACTTCATCATTCCTCGGGATTGAGGGAAGAGCTATGGACTAGATTGGACTTATTGGTATTTTACTATAGACATATTGTGATTCTTGAAATGGAAGAAATTACAACACTGATGTGGAGCCAGTGGTCACTGGAAGCTCTGGGGGCAGGGAGAGGGAAAAACTGTTGTAATATGGTGGGTTTGGGGACTTGGGAATCACCCTGGGTGACATTTCAATGACAGATACAGGCCATTTTTATCATCACATAACATGCAGAACTGTGTAGGTGAGAGTGTAGTCTACAATGTGAACAATGTTCCATGCTTAATGGCAAAGCTCCAGGATTTATTTATCAATTTCAATGAATGTGCCACACTAATGTAGGATGTTCATGTGAGGGTGTGGAAGGTGTGGTGAGTGGGGCATATGGGAATCCCTATATCTTTGTGTAACATTTATGAAATCTAAGTATCTTTTAAAATTTTTTTTAAAAATAAATAAATAAATAAATAAGTCCCCAAAAAAACTGTTAAGAAAAAAATACTTAATGATATACTTAAAAATAGTACAAATGAATCATGATAGAACCCTAAAAAATAACCTAGTAACCCACAGGAAGTCAAGAAAAGAGAACCAGAGGAAGGAGAAACAGGAAACAAATAAAATAAATAATAAAGTGGCAGACTAAAGCCTTAATATATCAATAACGACCTTAAATATAAATGGTCAAAATATGCAAATTAAAAATAGAGCAGGGAAGATGGTGTCATATTAAGAAGGCAAAGCTCAGCTCTTTCACAAAGACAACAGAGAAAGAGCCAAAAGCTGCCAGAGGGTCATGCTTTGGGAGTCAGTCAACCAGGTCATTGCTTCAAAACTCCCAGAAGGGCAAGGGACAGAGAGACAAAGAAGCCAAAACAACAAACTGTGGGTTACTAAACCTCCTGGCCTCAGGGAAGGGCATCTCTCCCCCACCCCAAGATACTAAGCAGGGGTAAAACCCCTAGCACATTGCAGCTGACTGAGAGTGGAGCAGATACCTTCCTTCCTGTCAGCAGTTACAAGAGAAAAGGGAGGGGGAGTTGGGGGGCTTTCCTTCAGGGAATTCAGCCCACAGAGCCTGCTTTGAATCTCTGTTCATGCCAGACCAAACCTAAGGTAAATCAAGACAGATACCTCTGTGTTGAGGTGCATCAAAGAGCTCTATCTGCTGGCTGGTCTGGAAATTGCAAGGACAAGAACTGCTGTTAGAGCTCACTTCATCCCACTCCTGGGGGAGAATCTACACACCATTAATAAGTCCCTGCCATGATTTTGATAAGTTACACTGGGCAATTTTAAAGAAGAAGTTCTGTGAAAAAATAATAAAAATAGGCAAGAGAGGGAAATTGGTCATCAGAGTAAATTCACCAACATATTCAGATGCCAAGACATCAGTAAAATCTTATAATTCATAATAGAAAATAGGAAGAGATGGCTCAGAAAAAAGAACAAATCAAATATCCTGAAGAGATTCAGGATTTAAGACAATTAATTAATGATAATTATAGAACTCTCCTAAATTAATTTAAAGAATTGAAAGAAAATATGACTGAAGAGATCAAAGATATTAAGAAGGCCCTGGGTGAGCATGAAGAAGAATTTGAAAACCTGCAAAGAAAAGTAACAGACCTTATGGGAATGAAAGACAAGATGGATGAAATTAAAAATATATTAGAGCAGATTTGAATTGCTCAAGGGCAGAATTAGTGATTTCAAAGATGGAACATCTGAACTGGAAAAGACAGGAGAACAGAAATAGAAGAGGATGGAAAAATGGACCAGGGCTTCAGGGAATTGAATGATAACATGAAACACAAAAACATTCACATTATCGATGTCCTAGGAGGAAAAGAAAATGGAAAAGAGGCAGAAAGACTATTTAAGGAAATAATGACCAAAAACTTCCCTACCCCTATAAAAACATACATATCAATATCCAAGAGGGCCAATGCTCTCCAAACAGAAAAAATCCCAATAGACCTACCCTGAGACGCCTACTATTCAGAATGACAAATATCAGAAATAAAGAGAAGAATCTGAAAGCAGCAAGAGAAAATCAAAGCATCACATTCAAGGGAAACTCTATAAGA
>PVKH010043605.1:0-10699 GCA_004027955.1 Chaetophractus vellerosus | reverse complement strand
CCCTGCCCGTGGCGGCTTTTGCCTGTCCGTGGCAGCTTTTTGCCCTGCCCACGGCGGCTCCGGCCCGCCCATGGCGGCTTGCCATTCTCAAGGCGGTCTGCCCGCTAGGAGAGGTCCCCGGGAACCGAACCCAGGGCCTCCCATGTGGTTTCCCAGCGAGCTCTTTATCCACTGAGCTATCTAGCCGGGCCCTAAAATGTCAATTCTAAACAAAGTGATTTACAGATTCAACACAATATCATTCAAAATTCTAACACCCTTCTTTGCAGAAATGGAAAAGGCAGGCCAATCACATTTATATAGAAGGGTAGAGAACCTTGAATAGCCAAAGCCATCTTGAAAAAGAATAAGGTTGGAAGACTGATATTTCTCAGCTTAAAACTTATTACAAAACTACAGTAATCAAAACTGCATGGTATTGACACAAAAACAGAAATATAAACCAATGGAATAGAACTGAGAGTTAAGAAATCAATCCTCACATCTATGACTAATTGATTTTTGACAAGGGTGCCAAGTCCACTCAACTGAGAAAGAACAGTCTCTTTAACAAATGATGCTGAGAAAACTGTATATACATATGGAAAAGAATAAAGGTGGGCCCTATCTCACACCATATAAGAAAATCCAATCAAAATGGATCAAAGTCCTAAATATAAAAACCAGAACTATAAAACAAACATCTAGAGAAAAACATAGGGAAGCATCTTCAGGACCTTTTGTTAGCCAATAGTTTCTTAGATTTTACACTCAAAATACAAGCAACAAAATAAAAAATACATTAATGGGACCTCATCAAAAGTAAAAACTCTTGCAAATCAAAGGACTTCCTCATGGAAGAAAAATCATAACCTACATAAATAGGAGAAAACATTTGGAAACCACATATCCAATAAGGGTTTAACATGCAAAAAAAGGCCAACTTAATTTAAAAATGGGCAAAAGACTAGAATATACATTTCTCCAAAGAAGATTTACACATGGCCATAAAGCACAGGGAAAGAATCCCAACAGCATTAGCCATTAGGGAAATGCAAATAAAAAATCACAATGAGATATCATTTCATACCAACTAGAATGGTTACCATTCAAAAAATGGAAAATTACAAGTGTTAGAGAGGAGGTGGAGAAATAGGAACACTCGTTCATTGATGATGGGAATTTAAAATAGTGGAGCTGCAGTGGAAGACAGTTTGGTGGTTCCTCTGAAAGTTATTTCTAGAATTACCATATCATATGACCTGACAATCACACTTATATGTTACATCCAAAAGATTTGAAAGCAGGGAATCAGATATATGCACACCAATGGTCATATCAGCATTATTCACAATCCAAAAGATGGAAGCAACCCAAGTATCCATCAACACTTTTGGATAAACAAAAGAAGCTACATATATGTGCTACTGTGGAATATCTCTCATTCAAACAGAATGAAGTTCTGAGACATTTGACAAGATGGATGAACCTTGAGGACACTATGTTGACTAAAATGAGCGAGACAAAAAAGGACAGATATTGTATGATTTCACTGATATGAAATAAATAGAATAAGCAAATTCACAGAGTCATAAACTAGCATACAGGTTACCAGGGGCCAGGGCAGGGATAGGGAATAAGGAATTAATGCTTAATTCGTGTGGAGTTGCTATTTGAGATAACGGAAAAGTTTTGGTAATGGATTGTAGCACAACATTATGAATGTAATTAACAGCTCTGAAATATATATGTGAACGTGGTTTGTGGTGGTTATGTTCACATATCATCTTTACTAGGTTATGATATACAGTTGTTTGATCAAGAAAGCATTGGCCTCATTGTTACTGTGAAGATACTTCATGGATTTAAGCCATCAGTAACCTGACTGCATCTATGACTGATTATATCTACAGTGAGTTAAGGAGTTTCTCATCAACAAGGAGAGAAATCTCATCCAATCAGTTGAAGCCCTTAAAAAAAGAACTGATGATTTCAGCAGTCAGTTAAGAGAATTTCCATCTCTACTTCAGCCTGCGAGCTGCTACTAGGGAATCCCTCAAAAACCTTCACTGGACTTCCCAACCAACGTGCAGCCTGCTCTACAGAATTCGGACTTGCCCACCCCACAGTCATGTGTCAGGATATATATATATCTGGTCTATTCTGTTTCTCTGTAGAACCCTGTTCCTACATGGTCAAAAGGGGAAATTTTAGGTTGTACATATTTTACTAGAATAAAATTTTTAAAAATGTATCTACAGGATTCTATAACACAGTGAAATCTGGTATAAACAATGGACTATATATAGTTAAGAGTACAATTATAAAAATGTTCATTCATCAATTGCAGCAAATATATCACTAATGCAAAGTGTTAATAACAGGGTAGTATACAGGAACTCTGTATTTTCTGCATAACTTTTCTGTAAACCTACAACTTCTCTAATATAAAATTAAAAAAATAAAACAATAAGTACTACAATTTCAACCAATTAACTAATTAAGACTAGTATAAGAATAACAATTTCAAAAGTATAATTAGTTAGAAAAATTTGCATCATGCTTGGATCTGCTCTACTCATTGAGGGCTTATGACAAGTCATAACCTGTACTTTTCAGAAAATCTATAATCTCTACCATGCTGATTTGTCTCTGATTATGAACACTTATTTGTATAATGTGATTATGTAGGTATTTCATTATACAATAATTTCCTTCCAAGTAAGCCAGATGGCTCCATCTTGGTTTCTTTTTTTTCTTCCAATTTTAACTTCTCTTTTTTGGAAGTCAGAAAAAGTACTTATGCCAAACAAAACTGTATGTTTCATTCATTCATTGAATAAATATGTATTGAGTAATTTTTTTACACAGAAAGCCTGTGGAAAATAACAAATTTGAACTCTAAAATTCTATTATTAAAATATAGAGAAGACATTAAATAATTGCTTGATTAAACTGAAAATCACACACCCTTTACCTTTTACAAGTAATTAATCCAGATTGAGACTGTGATAGGAGGCAGCCTGAGTTGATGCAAGAGTACTGATCAGGAATGAGGAGGTTCTTCTTTGGACTATGTGACTTAAACTTGTGTCATATTGAACAGTTAATTAAACTTCTTTGGGCCTCAATTATCTCTTCTCTAAAGCAAACTAGATGTTAATTAAGAGCTGTTCTAACTTTATAGTATTCAGTGGAATAATTTTTAGTGTTGTATTAGTCAGCCAAAGGGGTGCTCATGCAAAATACCAGAAATTGGTTGGTCTTTAGAAAGGGTATTTATTTGGGGTAGAAGCCACAGTAACCAGGTCATAAAGCGTAAGTTTCTTCCCTCACCAAAGTCCATTGCCACGTGTTGGAGCAAGACAGCTGCCGACGTTTGCCAGGGTTCAGGCTTCTTGGGTTCCTCTCTTCCGGGGGTTCTGTTTCTCTCCGAGCTCAGCTCCTCTGTTTCCTCCACAAGGTCAGCTGTAGACTCTCAGGTGAACGGCTCATGTCTTTTCCCCGAGCCTTCACTCTTTCCTCAACAGAACTCCAACATCAAAACTGCTGCAACTCTGTCCTTTGCCATGCCTTTTATATTTGATTCCCCAGCCACCAAGGGGTGGGACTCAACGCCCTACTGACATGGCCCAGTTAATGCCGTAATCATAACTTAATCATGCCCAGATTAATGGGCCAGTTTACAAGCATAATCCAATATCTATTTTTGGAATTCATAACTATATCAAACTGCCAAACTGCTATAAGTATCTTAAGAACAGTTACTAGGAGGAAGAGAATAAAAGTTCCTGGTGATCCAGGAACTTACAAAGTGGCATTTTTATAGGTCAAAATTTTTTTTATAAATAAAAATATTAAATTGAAGAAAGAAGGATTTACAAACAAGTTTGTAAATTCATCATATATTTGCTAATTCCCTAAGGTCTGATAAATACAGTAGAGTGAACGTTTAAAAGCAAGTGGAGGCAACACATTCCTTTTCTAATCTACATTTTTATACCCACTTTAATAAAGGTCTGTCTCAGCTCTAGCATTTGTGTAATTTATTCTTTTTGGTTATGCCTATCATTAAAAGACACTTCCAAGTTGAAATTTCTGTACCTATAAGTATGTGAGTACCTTCTTCACTTAAGAAAAAATGAAAGTATCCTATCCTGCTTCTATTATCTTTCTCTCTCTGCTTACTCACATATACACTCATGTGCATGTGCACATACAAACACAATGAATTGGATTTAGACAGCTAAAAAATTTAACTTAACCTTAGCATATTTTTTGTAAGCAGAAATAAATGTCCATTAAACCTTCATAAGAATTAGGTGACTTTCACAATGCAAATAGGGTACACAAACGCTAAATTACTAATGATCACAATTATGGATATTTTAAAGGTCCTCCTCTCATTTGTCATCAATGAAGCTAAATGGATGAATTTTTTTCCCCAAATCTCTAGAAGTTCAATGAAGCCTTGCTCTGTTCTGTAAGGGCCATCTGGGTGAAAAGGCTTCACAGTTACCTCTCCTGCAGTACACTGTACTATATGTATTATGTCCATGTTCATCGAGATGTTTTTGCAGGACCCATTTCACACTTCTGATTGTTTCTTTTCCTATTGAGATTGAGTGAGAACACCTCATGCATTATCTGGGTTGTGATTTGTCCCCACTTGAGAAACTGGTTTCATAGATCTGAAATTCTTGGGAACCCCTCCTTTGCTCATTTTGATTTAGCTGGCTGTTACTAAATTGGCCAAATTAAGAGAATGTTTTAAATAAATCAAACTCAACTAACAGATGCCCCCTATAAATGGGTTAAATGAGTTTTTGGTGTTTTTTTTTAAAGTACGGAAATATACCACATAATGGTAATTTGACTGTAATGGAGACAACAGATTAAGTGAAAGAAACAAGGCAACCAATCACTTTTCTTAAGGTGCGATCTGCCAATTATCTCACCAACACAGATCCTAATATTATTATTCTAGGCCATATGTGTAATTCTCAGGCATAAAATAAATCTTTTAACAAGTCTGTAAGAATCGTTGGCACCCATTCATGCCAGCCTGCACTGACATCTTGAGAATTTTCTCTATTCCAAAATATATATAAGAAGGGGGGAGTAGAAGAGATGGGAGAGAAGCTAACCATAAACATGATTTAGTTAAAGGTCCAATAAAAAAGTAAAAATCCAAGCAATTCTTTTGAAATTTGTTTATAGAGAATAACAAAAATGCTGGCAGTGCCCACTCACAAGCTGAAGGAGTATGTGGAGGTCCAGAACACTTTCAATATTCACTGTGCCCATCTGTCAGCAACACAGTCACTGAACAGAACGAGCAATTACCAAAGCCCTTTTCAGATATAATCTGTCAACCACATCTAGTTCTCCTGCCAAAAGAAATCAGAACTGAGGAATGCAAAAACAGACCGGCCTTATGTGACCAGGGAGAGGTTCATTTAACATGAACCTGGAGGTGAAGAAAGAAAAAGGGAAAACCAAGGGACTGTTATAACCACTCAACAGAATATTTTTAAATTGTATGCCACCAGGCATTCAGGAAGCACGTAAAGAGAAATGCACCACTATCATATAAACCCACTTTACTCCATGTTGATGATTAAAATTTTAATTTCAAAAAATGATCTACTCATTCCCCAAACTGGTTCTCTTTGGACAATGACATACTGAACTTACCCTCTATATAGTCATCCATTCTTATGCCCTACCACCAAAGAAATCGAATTTTTCAATCAAGGAAACAGTTGCAGTTTGGCAAATATTTATTAAATGTTTTCAACATGTAAAGCAGCACTGTAGGTATCACAGGTCTGCAAATAAGTTTTTTAAGTGAGGATCCTCTTTTAAAGTTAGCGCCAAAAGGAGCAGGTATAGGTCAGTAGTTGAGCACCTGCTTCCCATATACAAGGTCTCCAGTTCAATCGCCAGTACCTCCTAAAAAATAAAATTAAAATTAAAAAACTAAAAAAGTGAAAAAATGAAAAAGTTAGTGCTAAAGATTATAAACCAATACCTCTCCTGTCCACTTTGTGACAATCCCTTACAGTGTAGGTCCAGGATATTATTACCTGCTACCACAGTAAATAAATGTGCACTAAGATATCCAGTATGCAGAATGGATCAGAATTAGAAAAGACAAGCATTAGAAGTGTAGTAACTAGGAATGATGTAATGAAAACATGGACAAGGTGGTGGCAATGAGATTAGAAAGCCACAAGAGGTCAATCAAAATGAAAGAAGAAATGACAAGATTTGATGACAGGTTAGATCTAGGAGATAAAAGAAATGTGGTACATCCAAAAGTATAAATAATGAATACATGCTGTCTTAATTTGGGGAAGAAATTACTTAAAATTTTTCTTAGCTGGTAGATGAGCACATCTCCTTTCTTTCCAAGAAGTGCATATGATTATAAATTATAATTGATCCTGTGAGCACTTCACCAGTATAAGTAATATACAGGCAAACTAAACGAATAATCAGGACATCAATTTCGCAAAAAAGCAAAATTTTTATCACAATTTTTCTTCCAAAAGCTTGTTTCTAACAGATCTGTCATCACCCCTGAAAATAAAGGATAATATTTTAACTCTTATGAGGTTCCACATCTTTACCAAATAGCATCTCTACACGTGACGTGACATCTTTTCAGATGCATTTAGATGCATAGGGTAGACACACAGTTATAAAGAGAAAAAGATAAATAAAAGAAAAGCCAGCAAAAGACATAGGTAAAACAATATTAACAAGAGTGAATAATATTACATTTCAAAAAAAGCAATGGTTATGCTGACCACCAGCTTGACCTTTCATACATGTGAAGAGCACACATTTCAGCATCCGTGGTGGCAGGTCAGAAACCTTTCACACAAACACACTGCCTGACATATATATACAGAGTATCAACCTAAATTAGCTATTAGGAAAAAATCTGCCTTACTTAGGACTAAAACCACAGCAATGAACAAATGTTTTTATTCAGTGTCCACTAAGTGAAAGGAACAGAACAGCTTTAAAAAAAAAAAAAAGCTGACTCTCAAGAAACTTCTAATCTAATTAACACTCTTACAGATTATAAATAAAGCTCAAGTAATTAACCAAAAAAAATCTTATAATGTACATTTTCTATTAAATGTAGATTCAGTCTAATTCTCTCCCTAAGTACCTAAAAAATATATATGTGATATATATGTATATATAAAGATAATGGTATATGTGTGAACATTTAAATCATATATATTGCACATAGATTATATATACATATATAATCATTTTACATTATAGAGGGAGCTATAGATAAATGTACACACACCAAATACACACACACACACACTCTTTGGCTCCATTCAAGAACCAGAGCCACTTTTTGTATATGCTACACATATCTACTTATTTGTGTCAGATAGTTTATAAATAATAATGTATAATAACACTCACTATTACTAAGAACAGCAACTTATTAGAAGTCTTATATAATAACTAATGTTGTTAAGCACTTGGAAAAAACAAAACATTTTATATTGGCTAAATAATAAGTGAAAATAATTATAAGGAGTAACCAAAGGTATTTTAAGGTTTTATAAGACTGAAGAACATCTCTTCATAGTGGAAATATATAAAGTCTCCAATATCTTGAATTTATACTTAAAACAGCAATACACACCAACCTTGACAGCTAAGAATCAAAACCCCAGGTTGTCCATAAAAGGACCTGCTCTAAATCCCTGAAGAACTGCAGGACTTGTACTTTAGGGCACATTACCACAAGCTTCCTGGGTCCCTGACTATCCACTTATTGGAGTCACCACTGGTGATTCCTCAATTCGATGAGCCCAAGTAGATGAGTCCAGAGGTGATGACTTGCCAGACAGGATGATGAAGGGATTAAAGCTCTGTGAACTCACAGAGATGCTGTGAAGTTAAAACAAGAGACAACACTGTTCAGTAATGCCAGCATGTAGGGATAGATAGGAAAGGGGGAAACTCAGGAGAAACAGAGAGGTTGGAGGACAGGTAGGAAAGTACATTACTACAGAAGCAACTGGCGGATCAGAAAATTTCTAGGAGGCAGAAATAAATGTTGCTTAGATAAATAGTGATGATCAAAGATGGATTCAGTGAGAAGGAGAAAAGAACTAAATCTCCCCTTTCCAGATAAACCTGGAGGATCTACTCCAAGTGTCTTTCAAAGTTGTCATATCAAAGAGACTGATATTTTTGAAAGAATTTTAGAAAGAGTAAAGCATGATACAAACACAGTTGTAACTGACGAAGAAAAAAATTAACAAGGAAAATATTTTCAGCATGTAATTATGTATCATTATGTATAAAGAACACTTGCGGGGGGGGGGGTGTGGCATATGGGTACTCCTGGAATCTCTGTGTAACATTCATGTAATCAATGTATCCTAAAAATGTATATAGATATATTAAAAAAAAAAAAAAGAACACTTGCGGAACATAAATATGGGTAAAAAGACAATCAAATCACAAAAAGAAAAACCAATGGTTAGATAAAATATACTTAATCCCATTAATAATCAAAGAAATACGAATTAACATTGCAACAACAGCTATAGGCCATTATATATCTTCCCATAACCTAGTGAATTGAGTGGGAGAGAGTATAAACTACAATGTAAACTATAATCCATGCTCAGTGGCAATACCTCAAAATGCATTTATCAATTGCAATGAATATACCACACTAATGAAGGATGTTATTTATGTGGGAAAATGTGAGAGGTATGGGGAGTGGGGCATATGCCAATTATAAATATATATTTATTTCCTGGAAAAATGTTCAGAATATAGTAAGGAAAAGATAAAGATATACAAAACAATTTGTATAGTTTAATGCCACTTCAGTGTATTTCATGCCCAGAAAAAAAAGTTTAGACAGGCAAATACCAAAACAGTGGCTGACAGGTGATTTATTCTCTCTCTTCTTTCTCACAAGGTGTTTCCTACTTTCCTTAATGACAATGCATTATTTGAATATTTAAAACATTTTTTAAAAGGAAAAGGTGTTTATTCCCAAAGGTAGTCTTTGCTGGGCAAGTGGCGGGGTACTTTTCAAGTACCTCTGCCTACAGCAGAGGTCCCAGATCATTGTTTCCTCCTGGAACAAAGAAAGTCGGGAGGGGCAAGGTCCCTTATGAAGAAGCAAGAGTCCTTGAGTTTTGGCCACTTGAATTCTCCATATCTCACAAGATATAAGAATAAATAAAGATGGTACCTTGTCCAGGAACATTGTCTTAGCCTACTTTTGGAAGACTTGTTCACTTTCTTTAGGCCCTTTCTTTTCTTTGACACCTAAGAATACTGACAATATGACCCGATATATGTACTTGAGATTCACTCGCAGAAGCTTTCTATATAACACAGCATAACCTGCACATTTTAAAGCCTAAAATGCATGACTGAAGGGACTCCCTATCTGTACTATCTGTCACTGAAAGTGGTCCTTCATTCACTCTTCTGAGTAGTTCTATGGTTTATATAGACTAGTACCCAAAAAAACCTTGGTACCTATTTGTCGCTGCCAATAACTAATCAATTCACCTCTCTAGATCTAAGTTTTGTCCAACTCTGGAAAAATGGGTTCCTGCCAGCTCTAATAGTCTATGTAAAGGGGCCGGGTGTAGCCCAGTGGATAGGGCGCCAGTATACCACATGGGAGGCCCCGGGTTCGGTTCCCAGGGACCTCTCCAAGCGGGCAGACCGCCTGAGAAGGCAAAGCCGCCATGGGCGGGGCAGAGCCGCCGTGGGCAGGGCAAAGCTGCCACGGGCAGGGCAAGCCGCCTGCGAACGGAGCAAAGCCGCCTGCAAACGGAGCAAAGCTGCCTGCAAACGGAGGAAAAATCTGCCCAGGAACGGAAGCAGAGCCGCCCACAAGTGGGGCAAGCTGCCTGCGCAGTGAGCTGACTCGGCGCGTCACTGGAGAGGGGGGAGACAAAGCAGACATAGAAGAACACAAAAAAATGAACACACAGCAAGAGCAAGCAGAAAGGGGAGGGATATGTAACAAAAATAAATAAATAAATAAATAAATAAATGTTTATGTAAAGGTCTGAGTACAATTCTTAATTATTTTATTAATCACCTAACTCCAAATTCAACATATTAACTATATTCAAGATCTAACTATTCATGGATTAGCACAACTATATATGACCATATACCTTTCTTTGTTTTCAAGCTGGTACAGTTTCAAATTACCTCTCAATAGTAAATTATCTATCACAGGGTTCATATCCTTAAATATTATTTTAGAACCTGGTTAACACTTTCTGGAAAGTGGAAAATATCTAATTCAAAAATTGAAAAATAGAGTATTTCTTCCAAATATACCCCATTTTCATAGTTAAAAATCAAGTTTATTAAATTGGAAAATGTCTAGTAGTTACGAGTAGGAGGCTGAGTCACAGGCCTTTTAAGAAAACTACAGGGGCCGGCTCGATAGCCCAGTGGATAGGGCGCCAGCATATCACATGGGAGGCCCCGGGTTCGATTCCCGGGGACCTCTCCTAGCGGGCAGACCGCCTTGAGAATGGCAAGCCGCCATGGACGGGCCAGAGCCGCCGTGGGCAGGGCAAGAAGCTGCCACGGACATGGCAAGAGCCGCCACGGGCAGGGCAGGTCGCCCGTGGATGGCGCGCAGCCAGCCACCCGCGAACTGAAAGCCAGCCGTGAACAG
>PVKH010043604.1:0-10697 GCA_004027955.1 Chaetophractus vellerosus | reverse complement strand
GAGGCCCTGGGTTCGGTTCCCGGGGACCTCTCCTAGCGGGCAGACCGCCTTGAGAATGGCAAGCCGCCATGGGCGGGCGGAGCCGCATGGGCAGGGCAAAAAGCTGCCACAGACAGGCAAAAGCCGCCACGGACAGGGCAAAAGCCGCCACGGGCAGGGCAGGTCGCCCGCGAATGGAGTGCAGCCAGCCACCCGCGAACTGAAAGCCGGCCGTGAATGGAAGCAGAAGCCGCCCACATGCGGGGAAAGCCGCGCCTGCGCAGTGACCAGTCTCGGCGCGTCGCCGCAGCGGGGGGGGGGGGGGGGAGAAGGGGAGATATGTAATAAAATACATAAATCTTTAAAAATAAAATAAAATAAAATAAAATGAAACTTCATTTTCAAAGTCAGATAGCAAACTCGAGTTGGCCGACAGGCCATAGTTTGCTGACTCCTGACACAGAAGTCTAGAGGTGCCATTAACTAAGAAAAGTGCAAAAGAGACATATTTGGCAGAAGGAGATAAGGATTTCAGTTCTGCACGTGTTAAGTTTGAGAGGACAATAAGAGCGCCAAATTGATATGCTGAGTAGTCAATTTGATATAGAAGTCTGAATTTTAGAGGCAAGCCCTGTGCTGAGCTACACATTTTAAATTAAAAAAAATTTTTTTTTACGTGGTAACATATATAAAATATAAGATTTCCCATTTTAACTACTCTCAAGTATACAATTCAGTGGCATTAATTACATTCACAATGTAATATGGTGATGGATGGATGCAGTCACCACCATCCATTATCAACACTTTTCCATTGCCCCCAATGGCACCGTTGTATTTTACGCCTTCAGACTGGATAAGATCACCAAACAACTGAAAAGAGAGAAGAGACACTTAAGTATGACACGTAGGGCTCTTAATTTCAAAGCCTTTGGAAAAGAGAAGGAACCAGTAAAGAAACTGAAGGGAAAAGCCAGTGAGGTAGGAGATCAACCTACAGATTATAATACCCTTGCCAAGTGAAGAAAGTGTTTTGAGGAGAGACAGATCAATGGTTAAATGCTGCTCAGGGCTCAAGAAAATGAAGAATGAGACAGTACCACTGGATCTAGTAACATGCAGTTGTTGGGGACCATGATGAGAATAGTCTGGTTGAATGGTGTGAGCAGAAGCCTGTCTGAAGTGGGTTCAAGAGATGATGGAATGAGTTAAATTGGAAATAAAAAATGCAGGCAACTCTTTAGAAGCATTTTGAAGGAAAAGGAAGGGGAAAATGGGTGTGGAGGGAGGAATGGAGTCAAGAAGGATTTTGTTTTTAGATGGATAAGTTATAGCAAGTTTTTATGCTGATTGGAGTGATTCATAGTGAAGAAAGAATTGCCTGTGAGATGTTTTTAAGTGGACAAGAGGTTTTGGGTTCTAGTGGGCAAGTAGACGGACTGACTTTGGATAGAAACCCAGGCCATTTGTTCATGCTAATAGCTATATATGCACAGATGCTTGCAGGTGGGTAGATAGGATGATAGGAACTTGTGGGTGTTCTCTTCTGGTTTCTTCTATGTCCTTGGTGAAATAGGGTACAAGGTAATCAGCTCAGAGTGAGTGCAGGGGAGATGTAGGAATTTAAGGGGACAGAGAGTGAAATAATTTGGAAGAGTGAGCCTGTGAAAGGATGAGGGAGGCACTGTACTTTGCTGGGAAGTCCTAAGGGCCTATTTGAGGTTAGCGATAATGAATATAAAGCTTCATGGCTTTGACTTTGCTGTACCTTCTGCCAGAAACTTTCTCCTCCTATTCCCGCCCTTTCTTTGCCTATTTAACTGTTATTTATCCTGTAGATCTCAACACAAACATCACTTTCTCTAGGAAGGTTGCTCTCTTTCTCTTCCCTTTCAGGAGAGGTCAAATATCTTTATCAACTGTTTCTATAATACCTCACACTTTTCTTTCATAGTCTTATCATGGTATGAAATTTTATTTAAACATGTGTCTATCTGATTACAGCCTTTTTCACCTACTACAGGTTCCATAACATCATGGTCCATATTCGTTTGCTCACCATTGTATCCCAGTTGCCAGCCAAGTTCCTGACATATATTTATTAAACAAATGAATGAATGGGTGATAATCTCAATGCTTTACTCTTCCAATAGAGTACATCTGATTGTTTCTATTTAAGGTGCCTCAGTGGGTAGACTTGACTGGGCTGGGGTTTAGGAAGAACTTGCAGTCAACATAAGGCAAGGATGACACCATCTCAACAGCTCTGATATAACTGCTGCACCGAGAGGTCATTTACCTGACTCAGGCAAATAGGTTTTATGTTGTTATTACCAGAATCCACCATAGTGCCTAGCACACAAGAAGACATTAAGTAAGTATGTATTGATTAAATGGAATGAACAATGGACTGAGATTATTTAGTAGGTTAAAATGTATGCCAGGCTTTATAAAAAATCATAATGAGATGCAATTCTTTTGGATTAAGTCTGAATTCTGAGTCAGTCTTGATTTCTTTGTGGTTGTAGTTCCGTTGACAGAGATATCACATGAAGCCACATCGATGAGCAAAAGCAAGGTCAGGCCCGGAGAGAAAGTCACCCTGAAATAATAGAGAATCTGCAAGTAAAGATCTCTAACTCTGAGGCCTGACGCTCTTCCCCCTGTAGCTTCCCACACTTACATAGTACCAGGCTTGGAAGGGGGTTGGTGTCTTCTGTACTCTTTTTGCCACTTTCAAGCCATCACTCCTCTTTAAAAAAACTCCAGCACTTACCCTGGAGAAACTCTTCTTATGCATGTGTACCAAGATACTTATATAAGAATATTCTTTGTAATAGAGTAAATCTGGAGTAAAAGGTAATAGAGTGGTCAAATAAATCATGGAATATTCCTTCCATGAATACCTTAACACAGTGAAAAGTAAACTGCAGCTACATGCACTACATAAAACATAAAATAGAAAGCTGCAGAGAGAATTCATGTAGTATGAAACTTTTATAGAAGCTTCAGAAACTTGCAAACACCAGGTATAACAAATATGAGGTAAAAATCACAAACCAAAATGGATGAAACATACAAATATCAGGCTAGTGGTTATCACAGTGGGGAGGAGGTAGAGGGTGCGACTGGATAGGGACACAGAGGGCATTTGAAAGGTACTGGTAATGCTCTGTGTCTTGAGGTGGGTGACGGATGCATAGGAGTTTATTTTGATGTTCTTTAATACTTTTTATATATCCACTATATATAGTCTCCTGTACATCTGAAATATTTCATAATTAAATTTTTTTAAATTATATATCCCCCCCTTTCTGCTTGTTCTTGCTGTGTTGATTTTTGCATTCTTCTGTGTCTGCTTGTTCCCCCCCGTTGCGGCGACCCGCCGAGTCAGCTCATCATGAGGTGGCCTTGCCTGCTCATGGGCGGCTTGTCCTTCCTGCAGGGGCTTTGCCCCGCCCATGGCGGCTTGCCTTCTCAAGGTGGTCTGCACGCTCAAGGAGGCCCCGGGAACCAAACCCAGGGCCTCCCATGTGGTAAACCGGCGCCCTACCAATTGAGCTACAGCCGGCCCCTAAAAATTTAATAAATGAATAAAAATTCCCCAGCATATCCTGTTAGATTATATGGCTGCTGTTCTTCCTTATTGCAACCAACTCCCGTTTTCCTGGTCACCTTCCCTCTTTCACTTGGTTGACTCTATCCCTGTCATCAGTCTTGGTGATTTCAATATCCACACAGATGAACCATCCCCAACCCCAGCCTCTCAGTTCCTTGATGCCCAGAGAGCTTATCCTTCAGCCCACTGCAGCCACCTACTCTCTTTAGGGTCATATTGTGCACCAGCTCCAAAAATCTTATTTTCCAACACTTCAATCTCTAACCATCACCTTCTATCTCTCCACTCCTCTTCTTTTACTCTCACTCATTAATTCTTCTTTCCCCAGGATCTCCCTGACCACTTTTACTGGAATGCTCACACACTGATGGTGGGAATGTGCACACACAGTTTCATATTTACAAACACTCTGGAAAATAATCTGGTAGTTTCTTAGAAAGTTAAACAGACATCCACCATATGACTCAGCCATTCCACTCCTAGATATATACTCAATAGAAAACATGTGTCCATACAAAGACTTGTACATATATGTTCATAGCAGTTTTATTCACTAAGCTCAAACCTGGAAATAATACAAATGTTCAGCAACAGAAAAATGGATAAATAAACTGTAGTATAACTGTAGCATGGAATACCACTCAGCAAACTACTGATACAACAACATGGATGAATCTCAGAATAATCATGCTGAGTGAAAGAAGTCAGACAGATAGGCTGCATACTATATGATGACATCTATATAAAATTCTAGAAAATGCCAACTAATCTATAGTGACAGAGAGCAGATCCGTGGTTACCTAGGTAGGGTGGGGTCAGCTGAGGTGGGAGGGAGAGATTGCAAAGGGGCATGAGAAAACTTTTGGAGGCAATCGGTATGTTCACTCTCAATTGTGATGATGTTTCATGAGTGTGCATACATATGACAAAATTTATCAAATTGTATGATTTAAATATGTGCAGTTTCTTTTAAGTCCAATTATACTCCTGTTTAAAAAAACTCAATTGGGCCTTCAGCAATGCCTGATCTACCAGCTACAGCTTTCTAGTACACTGACTTCCACTCTCTGAGATGACTGTATTTCATCTCCTCCTCTCCCCAAACCTCAACACGCCTTACTTCTAGCTAGTGCTTGGCTTCTCATTTCACAGTGAAAACAGATTTAACTGATGCCTACTTTGTTACCCTTACCCTCCAAATCTACTAATTTTACCTTCATCGGTATTCATAAACTCTGACTTCCTTCCACTTGCAGTGGATGAACTCCCTTTGCTTCCAGCCAGGGCCAACCCTTCCACCCATCCACTGGATCTACTCCCCCCTCCCTACGCAAGGACTACTCCACAAATTTTCCCTTTCACCTCTGTGTCATCAAATTTCCCCTCTCCTGGATTATTTCTCCAGCATATAAACATCTTGAAATATTTTCCACTATAAAAAACAAATAAACTCTCCTTTGAAGCACCCCTCCCCCAATCTGCTTCTAGCTACTGCCTCACTTCTTGTCCTTTAGTGTAAAACTCCTTAAGCTTTGTTTATCCCTGTTGTCTCCATTTTCTCACCTTTCTCTCTTGAACCCCTTCCAATCAGCCTTTAACCCCCACCAGTAGAATGAAACTGCCCTTTGTCAAGGTCACCAATGACCGCTGTTATCTCTGAATCCAATGGCCAACTCGCAGTCTCTAAAACTCACATTTCATATTGTCTTCTCTTAATGTCAGTGTCAGATCCTGTCCTCAACAGATTCTCTCAGACGTGCTTAGCTCCTAGAGAGATGGCACTAAAATAGAAACTGCCTGAGAGCAGAGGTATGGTATTTTTTAATCCCCTGCTATAATCTCATGCCAGAATCTCCACTGCTAGGGTAGAGCAAAGCACATAAGAGCTTAATAAATACTGGTTGAATGAACGCGCATATGGCACAAAGGCAGACAGTTTCAGGCTGAGGTGCAAACAGGTCGATGTACTTCCCTACCTTTCTGGGGCGTGTGCGGTGCAGGCCAAAGGCTTCTCTCCTGCATCAACCCACGGCTGTGTGGGCTGCACTGTGCAGGGGATCAGGTAGATTGTATACTCCCCTGAGTAGTCCTTCCTGAAAACATGCAGAGCAGCAGTCATACAGAGCAATCGATAGATTATTTACCTACCTAGTGTGGTAGGATGAATGAGGTACCCCCAAACAAGCACATATTCTTAATTTTAATCTGCATTCCTGTGGGCGTGAACCTATCTTAAATGGGAACATTGAAGATGTTATTTTTAGGTGAAGTATGGCCCAACCCAATGAGGATGAGTCAGTCTGCATTACTGGAGGCCTTATAAAGAGGATCTGGATGTAACAGAGGACATCACCGTGTGATGGAAAAGCCAAGGAACCCCAAGGATTTCTGGCAAGCCATCTCCAGAATGCTACTTGCCCCAAGAGGAAGCAAGCCTCCCAGGCTCTGAAGCTGTGAGTCAATAAATTCCCATTGTACAAATCAGCTCATTAAGTGGTATTTGTCAAAGCAGCCTGGAAAACTAAGACACTTAGAACACAGTGACTTCACTAAACAGTTTTCAGATGGGATTTGTGACTGGCATCTAAGAACTTTAAAAGTCCATGAACAATTTTCAGGAACTCATTTCTGATTATGCTAACCATCAGAGTATTATCCAGAGGTATTAAATAGAGCTACATTCATTTAAGTACTTTGCATGAGAAAAGCACACTGTTTATAAAAATCCGAAAGACTCAGGTGAAGATAAAACCGAACTGACATTTCCTTTAGATTTTCAGAGATTTATTGACAATTTCTGTTCAGTGTTTCTTGGTGACTGATGCCCTGTTCAGTGCATTCTCAAATGCAAGAGCTTTTATTTATTAAGATGTGCCTGCATCAGCTGCTGCTCTGATACAAGAGGGGGCCGATGCCTCATGATTACCTGACACCTCTCCAGAGCATACTGGAAGCAGCCCCCGGCAGAACACCCCTAACCTTTTGGTTTCAAGGTTCCTCTCCCAAATTCTACATCCTGTCCTTTTACAAAGTTGAAGATCAATATCATTCTCATAGGAGACTACTCATTGGGACATTTCCCGCTTACGGCGGGGCACAGGATTCTCCAGGTCATGGCACTGTGGGCACAGACCCTTCATACCCCTTTCCCACACTTGTCATTGGGTAGCAGCTTCAGCCCTGGCAGGTGGCCTGGAAGGCAGCCAGATGTCCAGACACTTCAGGAAGTTTTTCAAGGGCCTTGGAAGGATGCCATCCATTGAATGAAGAGCACAGGGTGATGAATCTTAATCATAACTCTGTTGTGAGTGATCTGGGAACAGTGCTCAGGTACCCTGTGTCCGTTCTTTGACCATTGGTCAAAACAAACAAAACAACAAACAAAGAAACAAAACTTTCTGACATCTCCTGAGTTAAATGGAATGGCTCATATGGTCTCCTTCTGGCTTTGCCTCAGCCATGGTCATGATTTTAGACAAACTGTGCCACCTTTCAGGCCCTTAGTTTCTAAACTCTTTCCTATTCTGAAAGTCTGTGTGTCTGAAGTTTTCCTATGTGATGCCCACCTTCCTCCAAAGCTTGGAATCAGCAGGCAATGAGACTGTGTATGCCATACTTGAATTACATGAACATTGCATTTTATGTATAATATGACTAGTAAGCTTTAATTGATAGAAATATTCAATAAGGCAAAATGATCCATACTTGGCCATTACTTTCAAACTGTTAGGTCAGATCATGTCACTTCTCTGTTTAAACTCTGTAGTGACTCCCAATACACTAGAGTAAAAGACAAAGTCCCCACCTTGGCCTACAAGGCCCTACGTGGAAGACTCTACCCCTGTCCCCTTACTTCTTTGATGTCCCCTCCTATTGTTCTCTTCCTTGCTCAGTCCATTCTGGCCACATGGGCCACCTTGCTGTTCCCCAAGCATGCCAGTCATGTTGCCACTTTAGAATTTTGCCAGGATCCCTGTTTCCCCAGATATCTGCATGGCCAACTCCCTCACCTTTTTGAAGTCATCTTAAAAAATGTGCCTTCTTAAGGAGATCAACTCTAAATACCCTAATTAAAATTATAATCTTCCATCACTCCTAATTCCTCTTACTCTGCTCTATATCTTTTCTTTTTCCACAGCACTTATTACCTTCTAACATGTTCTATTTTACTTATTTACTATGTCTACTATTTTGTGTATCCTTACTTTACCAGAAACACTGAATGCAGGGACCTTTATTTGTTCACTGATATACAAATACTGATGTATTCTAAGTGCCCAAAATCTTTCCCGACAAACAGTAATTGCTCAAATAAATATTTGCTGAATGAATGAATGCAATTGTCTCCCAAGCCTACAGCCTCATTTCCCCCATCCCTAAATAATTTTAGGTAAATTTCCTCACTATCCCTGCAAATACGCCAAACACAGTTCTAGAGCAGGCCTTTAATTCTTCAGCTCTTCTTATTGCCTTTCTAACAGCTAAACGTTGCCCATGCCACAACATGGAACCCAAGTTGCCTCATTTCCTCAAGGAAGACTTGTGCAACTCCTCAGCCTGTGCTGGGCTCTGTCCTCTCTGAGCAGCTATGGCCTTACTTTTCTGTACCTCTTGCAGTGAACTTAGCACAGAATGCATGGTGTTGCTCTTCACTTTGCCACTCATCCATGCATTTTCTCTCCTTACCTCCACTGTCAGCTCCTAGATGACAGTTATTGAGGACCTAGCACATGTTAAAACCTGCGGTGCTGGGGATTCAGGATGAGCCAGACACATGGTTTACCCTGGGAAGTTCAGAATCTAGTGGAAAATGGAACCAGCAAACAGACCATAAAAATGCAAAATGATGTGTTAAAGTAGATGCTAGAACAATCTGGGAACAAAATGGATGGAGCTTCTAGCTCAGTATAGGGAATCAAAGAAGAGGTCATAGAGGGGGGCAGTATTTGAGCTGGGTCTCAGAGGAGTTAGAGTTTCCCAGGAGAAAAAGAGCAGGAAGGGTAGAGGTAATTGCAAAGACATGGAGGTATGGACAGGCTGGTGTGTTCAGGCACTAGTGAGAAACCTACTGTCAGAAGGCTGGGTTTGAGGTGAGGCTAGAGCAGAGTGGTAGACATTGCATGCAACATAAAGCATTTGGACTTCATCTGGTAAGCAATGGGAAATGGCAGAGGATTTAAAAGAGGACAGTTTCTCTGCCTATAAATTGGGACAAAGTACATGAATAATAGCATGAGGTTCTACAAAGCACAGTCCTTGGAGATCATTATGTATTTATTTCAAAGATCACAAATTTATAATTAAGGATATATTTTTGAAAATGATTCTTAAGACAATATGCATTCATATTTCAAGAAACTTAACAAAATCTCATTTCCAAAGTCCTGATTCTATCACTTAAGAACAGAAACAAGATTTACACATTAAATAATACATCTTAATTTCATGATATATAAAATTAGGATACTTAATGACAGAGTCCTAGTTGCCTCCATTATCTTTTTCATTGTAGTAGTTTTAGTTGTGTTGGTTTTAGTTGTGCTTTTCCCATTATTTCCTTTTCCAAATGAAATTTTAAAAAATGTATCCAATTCCTAGTCTATCTCTATATTGGGTATGGGAGAGGAATAAGTTTTATTGTTTATTTTATAGGGCATTGTACCATCGGTAATGGTATGTGGAGTTAATAACCTGTGATCTTTGATTTTACACTGGTTAGGGTAACTGGAATTGTATTCTTTTATTATAATACGGGTTTAGCTGGATACATCACATATCCCAGCTTCCCTTGCAAGTAGACATGGTCATGTGACTAAATTCTAGCCAATGGGATATAAATAGAATGGGTGTGTACCCTCCTGGTCTTGGAATTGGGTGAGCACTTCTTGATCTATACATTAGAAGTTTAACTGAGTTAGACGTGTTTCTTTCTATATTTGCCAGAGGGTTGTTTCTGTCCTATTTTGCCCATGGAACCCCTTTTATAAATAGGAACCCCTTTTATAAATTGGATTCCTATTTATAAGAAGATAGTCCTGTTTCACAAGCTCTTGAAAGAAACTGAAAACATTTGAGAGCTACCCCTCAAAGCAACCATCCCTGTATTTACCTGTTATAAGAGCTAGTGGCTCTCCAGAGTTGATATGGAGAATCAAAAGTCTGAGCGCTCCATAGAAGCTGCAGATCAAATTCAATTCCTCCTAGGTGGTCTGGAGTCAATATGAAAGACTTCATGTCTGGGAGAGTGTGGTGTTCCATCACAAACTGTCCTATTTCAAGAGGGAAACAAACATACTTATTTTTGAGCTTCATCATACTTGTGGTGAAGCCCCTATGAAAGCCCAAGAACTCAGTTAATGCTCTTCTATCAAACAACTAAGGTTATACCTTTTCACCCTTTCACACTGGTTGAGACCCTATGGCATGTCACCCCAGCCCATCTTCCCACTTGTGATGATCATTATGGTCATATATGTTTATAAACAACAGGAATGCACCTTGCAAAAATAATTCTAATGAGCATATGCACAATGATAGAGGTCTTTAAGTGGCAATGGACATTGAATACACTTGGCTTTAAAGTCCATCTGTTTGTTGGAGGTAGAATGTTCTCAGTAGTTTATAAATAGAAATATCAATTTTGGATAAAAATCACATTTAGTGCCACACAAATACTTAAAAGAAGGGAACAATTGTTAACATCATTAAAAAGCTAAAAGTCAGCAGTACACCTCCACACTTTTAAACAGCACTGATATATCATGAATAGATGAAAGCAGAAGGACTACTCCAGATTCAAAGAAACTAAAGAGATATAACAACCAAATGCAATGTGTGAACCATGACTGGATACTAGTTCCTTTATATAAACAGATACAGGATGAAAACAAGCAAGTTTAAAAACAAATGGAGGGCCCGGCTAGATAGCTCAGTGGATAAAGAGCTCGCTGGGAAACCACATGGGAGGCCCTGGGTTCGGTTCCCGGGGACCTCTCCTAGCGGGCAGACCGCCTTGAGAATGGCAAGCCGCCATGGGCGGGCCGGAGCCGCCGTGGGCAGGGCAAAAAGCTGCCACGGACAGGCAAAAGCCGCCACGGGC
>PVKH010043603.1:0-10698 GCA_004027955.1 Chaetophractus vellerosus | reverse complement strand
ATCTTCTCTCTGCTTCTCTCCAATCTCTGCTTCTACTTGAGACCACCCCCACCGAGGGGTGGGGCTCAACGTCTCACTGACGTGGCAATTAACGCCCTACTCATAACTTAATCATGCCCAGATGAACAGATGAGCTTACAAACATAATCTAATTTATATTTTTGGAATTCATAATTAATTCAAACTCAAACCATTACAGGTGTTTTATTTTGCTTTCTTATTTTCAATTTCATTTACCTCTGCTCTAATCTTTATTATTTCCTTCTTCCTACTTCCTTTGAAGTCAGTTTGATGTTCTTTTTCTCATTCCTCCAGGTGTGCAGTTAGGTTTTTGATTTTAGTTCTTTCTTCTTTTTTAATAAAGGCATGTATGGCTATGAAGTTCTCTCTTAGCACTGCTTTTGATGCATCCCATAGGTTTTATGTTGTGTTGTCATTTTCATCTGTTTCAAGGTAGCTACTGATTTCTTTTGCACTTTCCTCCTTGACCCACTGATTGTAAAAGGGTGTGTTGTTTAACTTACATATCTTTGTGCCTAATCTGGTTCTCTGCCCCTTACTGATATTCAGCTTCATTCCACTGTGGCCAGAGAAATTACTTTGTATAACTTCAATTTTTCTGAATTTGTTGAGAGCTGTTCTGTTGCCTAGGATGCAGTCAATCCTGGAGAATGATCCATGTGCACTCAAGAAGAATGTATATCCCACTGTATTTGCATGTAATGTTCTGTATATGTCTAGTAGGTCCAGATCCTCTAATGTATTATTCAATGTCTTTGTTTCTTTATTGATTCTCTGTTTGGATGTTTTATCTAATGGTGGTAATGGTGTATTAAAATCCCCCACTATAACTGTAGAGGCATCTATTTCCCCACTTAGTTTTTCCAATGTTTGCCTCATATATTTTGAGGTGCCCTGGCTGGGTGCATAAATATTTATGATATTTCTCTCTTCTTGATAGATTACCTCTTTTATTAATATATAGTGGCCTTTTTGTCTCTTACAATAGTTTTGCCTTTAAAGTCTATTTTGTCCGATATTAGTATAGCTACTCCCACCCTTTTTACTTATTGTTTGCATGTAAAATTGTTTTCTAACCATTCACTTTCAGCCTCCTTGCATCTCTGTGTTCAAGGTGGGCTTCTTGTAGACAGCATATAGATGGGTCATATTTCCTTATCCATTCTGCAAATCTGTGTCTCTTGTTTGGAGAGTTTAATCCATTAACATTCAGTGTTATTACTGCCAAGGAATTACTTACATTAGCCATATTTTCTTTATGTGTATGTATGTCATATATTGTTTTTATTTCTGTTTTGATCTCTTTAGTTATTCTTATACTCTCCTCCCACTCTCTCTCTTTCATGGTTTTTCCTTTCAACCTGCAGAATTCCCTTTAGTATTTCTTGAAGGTCAGGTTTCTTATTCACAAATTCTCTTAATTTCTTCTTATTCATAAATATTTTGAACTCTCCCTCACTTTTGAATACCAGCTTTGTTGCATAGAGAATTCTTGGCTGGAAGTTTTTTCTTTTAGCACTTTATGTCATACCACTGCCTTCTTGCCTCCATGGTTTCAGCTGAGAAATCAGCACTTAATCTTATCGAGTTTCCCTTGTATGTGATGGATCTCTTTTCTCTTGCTGCTTTCAGTATTCTCTCTTTTGTCTTCTTTGTGTGTATGTTGTAAGGTTTCTCTTTCACACTTGGTTCCTCTTATTCTATATCCTTGCTGCTGTCTATGTTCTCTTGAAAAATAAATATTAGGATCAGAGGAAAGGAAAGAGATATGAAGAGAAAAAGATTAATAGTAATAATTATTTTATAAAAAGGTAGAAGAGGAACCATATAAGACCTAAGAAAATAAACAATTAACATGAATAAAAATATCACAAGAAGTACAAAGGGATAAGAATAAAAAAGTGGACTAGAAAAAATGAAACAAGAAACAAAATAGAGACAAATATATAGAATGAATTAAAAAGCTGAAATAATGAGAAGAGAGGAAAAGAAAAAAAAGAATAAAGAAAGAATGAAGAGAAAAAAATAAAAAAGAGAGAAATAGGATAAAATAAAAAATTGAAAGCCAAACAAAATGAGGTGGAGTGACCAAAAAAAAAAAAAAAAGAAAAACACAACAGAAAACAGAAAACAGAAAAATAGAGGAAAGAAAAGAAAAAAAGTTGATAGAAAAAAATCTGTTTAAAAAAGGAAAGACAACAACAACAACAACAAAAACAGCAACAGCAACAACAACAACAAATACACAGGAAATCAGCTTTCCCTCTTAGCCCATAAGGAGCTTCTCAGGCTGCAAGTGTTCCTTTATCAATCACCCTGCGGCCTGCCCTCTGCATTTAGTAAAATAAGGGGGAGAAAAGGAAAAAGAAAAAAAAGGAACCTTTAAAAAATGAAATAAGAGATCCAATGAAACCTAAATCGAAATAAAATAAAGATGTCTTGTGTTCCCCGTCATAAAGTATCAGCTGGGTGCCTGATAATCTGGTGAATCACTCTCTGGGTCACTTCTCAAAGGACACCTGGGAATCAAACCAGCAACCTTGTATATGCAGGGCAGCAGTTCTTCCACTGAGCTAAAATAGCTGAACAAGTTGATTGGCTTCTAAAAGCTTATCAGACTCTATCTGTTGCCCCATTTCCCTTGGGCAAGTCTGTTAACAGTTTGCCAGAGCCCTGCTGATTAAGTGCCTGTCTCTGCCCACTTTCTTATCTAGTTCCTCTCTTGTGACAGTCTATCTGAGCAGATCACCTCTCCCCTTTTCCCCGTAGTGGCGGTTCAAAAGGGGCTCAGCTGGCCAAACTCACCACAAAGAAGCCAGTCTCCACTGTCAGTCAGATCTGTCTTCCTCCCACAGAGTGCTTCCTCCCACTGCATTGGCGGCAGTGAGCTCCACTGAGGCTGCTTGCCCTGAGCGCAGGGTACAGGTGCCCTTCCCAGCCACAGGGGCTAGCAGTACACGGTTTTCCCTGGACTTCTTTATCTGTCCATTTCCCTTCTGCATGAAGCAGAGCACTTTCCCATTCTATATACATCCAAAGCAGCACCTTTGGACAGGTCCTTGCACTTTCTCCACTCCTTTTTGTGATAGAGTCAGGCTCTGCCTATCTACCTCGATCCCATTTTCCCAGAAGTCCCTTGTGTTTATTATAGATGATTTAGGACACACTGAAGAGTTTAATGTAAGTCACTCTTCTTGAGATGTATGTACTAAGACACTTGGTATACGGTGAAGTAAATAAGATAAGGAACATTGAGCTCTTGACTTGAATCTCCCCAATTGCAATGTTTCTTACCTCTTCTGTTTTACTTAAGGCAAGAATAAAGTTGAAGTGATCAAAGTTCAGTCAGTTTTGCTCTAGCACAATTAAGTGTTCCTAAAAATCACCACAATTCATGTAAAATTAAGAAGTAAAAATCACGGGGCTTAAAGGAAAAATAGGGTAGGGGCACAATATTTAAAAACTTTTGTCAGTGATACACACCAAAAAAAGATAGGAACCTAATAAAAATGGTAGCATAGTTTTGGACATATCATATGGTTAGAAATACATAAATGCCAAAATCAATGTGTTGCTTCATCTTGAAAAAGACCTGAAGTTTAATTGTGGAAGCCTACGACAGAACTATAGATTGTGAATTATTGTGATGTAATGGAAGGATTATCTGAAATCCAATGGAGTGTTCCAACACCAGAGGTGGATGGGCATGGCTCATAACACTCATATTGAACTAAAGTAGCTGGCAGATGTTTGAAGTGTGTGCATTACTTTTCTTAATATCATAATAACTGTGTTACTTTGGTCCTTATACAGTTATCTTTTACTATTCTGTAACAATTTTTATATGGAATGATAGATAGTGCATTATATAGCAAGGAAGTTTAACTTAAGCAATTATATTTTCATCTAGACTCCGGAACCTCTGTCAAGAAGTAGATATTTTTTCTTTTACTAGAGAAGTTGTAGGTTTATAGAAAAATCATGAATAAAATACAGAGTTTTCCCATATACCACCCTATTATTAACACCTTGTGTTAGTGTGGTACATCTGTTTTAATTGATGAAAGAACATTTTTATAATTGTACTATTTACTACATATAACCCATGATTTACAATAGGGTTCACTGTGTTGTGCTGTCCTATGGATTTTAAGAAATTTTATTCTAAAATACATACAACCTGAAAATACCTTCCTTTAACCACATTCAAATATAAAATTCAGTGCTGTTAATTTCATTCACAATGTTGTGCTAACATCACCACAATCCATTACCAAAACATTTTCATCACCCCAAGCAGAAACTTTGCAGAATTTAAGCATTAAATTCCCCATTTGCTACCCACCCTGGTAATCTATATTTTTGCTTTTCTCTCTAAGAATTTTCTTATTCTTATTATTTCATAACAGTGAAATCATACAATATTTGTCCTTTTGTGTCGGCTTATTTCGTACAACAAAATGTCCCCTTTTATGGCTGAATAATATACCATTGTTTGAGATTAAGTAAACCCATTTAAAACAAAACTTCAAACACTTCTAATTTTGAGATGCCTCATAATATTAAAATGACAAAAGGAGACAAACATAAAACAAAGCCTCAAAATATTCCTATAGTCTTTAAAAAACTTTTTTTGCCAAGGTCTTAAATATTAAGGAAACAATTTTTATTGCATTATTTACCCCCTCCCCAAATTTCAGTTTTAATTGTCTCCCCAGCCCCATAAGAACTCTGAGTCTGGACCAGCTAGTTATCTTCATCTCTTTTTTCCCTATCTTTGCATTAGAAAATTGTTCCCAAATCCCTTCCTACCAAGTCACATATTGGTTGGTCCTTATTGTGGATATTGTTTGCACTAATAGTAATCTTGCCTTGCTTTCTCCCAATCTCTGTCCTTCACTCTGGTTTAAGAGGTGGTTATGTCACCCAAGTTGGCCAACAGGATTTTCAAAGTGGAATGAAAAACAAGTCTTTTGCTTCTCTTTTGCAAAGCTGTCAAAATGTGAGAATCATTTGAAATGTTTTTGCCTTCTTTTAACCCTCACTTTTCTTTAATAGGAAAGTATGAAAGCATGTTAGAAAAAAAGAATATGATTTTGAGGGTGAGCCTGAGTAAGGTTATCCATAAGCCCATCAACCCTTATTCTTCCTGTGGTTTGGTATTCATTTCAACATATTCTCGTTTTTTTTTTTTTTTTTTTTTTATCTTGTTCCAGATAGATGTTAACACAATTCTGATTTTAATATCAGAAATTTGGGGAATAACTTATATTCTGAAAAATTTCTGCAAAATTTTTTAAAGGCAGTAGCTCAGAAAGAAGGAAAGTAATGGATATTAAAGGTTTAAAAGAAAACATGAACTTCAAAGAAAACATGAGACTATGAAGAGAAGTTTACATAAACTTGAAAATTATGGAAGGGTAGGAACTGGCAATCCTCAATAGATGCTCTAGTCCCTTATATTTCAAATGAAAGATCATTTTTGTTTTTGTTGTGTTCTGTTTCTTTTTGCACTGAATTGCTTATTTTTTCAATATGATTAAAATAACTGTCATATATGACTTCATGAATCTTGATGTGTACCTAAGATAATATAAGTTTTCTGAAAGACTTTTTCGTAATTCTCAGAAACTCACTTGACAATTTCCTGGCGTAATCCCACCATGCTAACATAAAGTAAATGTGAATGATACTAAGTTATTAATTAATTAAGTGCAGTGTTTCACACTGTGATCACATATTTCCTTGGAAAATAACATCAGTTGCCAGCATTTTGGCTCACCAACAGCATAAAACATGACAACTGGAACAATAATTTGCCTTTCAAATTAGCAAAGTTTTTCTCTTTTAATAAGAATATTATATACAATTGAAGAAGATTATGCACTCTTGAAATATTAATATTGAATCAAATTTCTAGAAAGCAATTTGTCAATATTTGCTAAGAACCTGAAAAACGTTAAGGTCTTTTGACCCCAAAATTTCCCTTATGTAGAATCTACATAAGAATATAAGTCAGAATAGTAGAGCAAGGCAGAAAAAAAGACGTATAAGGGGTATGTAGAAAAATGTACATTGCAAAATTATTTGTCAAAATTTTAAAATAATCTATTTTAAGGGATTGTTTTAAAATATGCTATATCCATATTGAAAAACAGACAAAATGTATCTTTTCATTTTCTCCTTAAAAATAAATATTTCTCATGTATATTAGAGTAAAACATAGTATACTTAATTGACCTTATACCTGCTACATTGTTGCAATGGTTCTTATAATAATATTGGATATAACTGGAAAATCACTTGGGAAAAAAATTTTGAGAAAAAAAAATCAATCAGTTCCTGCACTTATTTCCCCAGGTGATGATATAGAAATAAAATGAATTTTCCAACTTCAACATGGTTGAATATACCGAGCATCAGAGGACCCCAAGGCTGGAAAGGGCACTGGAGATATCATGCATTTCATCCCTTGCTCTCTCCAAGTTGCCCCTGGAAAAATGAGAATTTACCCTATATTTTATTATAATTCCCTAAGGAAAGCATTGCTGTAACTGCTCACCTGAACTAAACCTTTTCAATATTTCAAAGTCCTTTTAAGGGGAAAAAAAAAAACTTCTTTCTTAACTGCCCAAGGCAAAAATATAAATAACTTTCTCTTTCAAAATTTAATTTTTCCAATCTTGAAACCTTCACCTTGAAATCTTCACAGTCTTCTTTTTAATGTTTATTTTATTTATTTATCCCCCCCGCCCCCCGTTGTTTTGTGCTCGCTGTCCATCCGCTCTGTGTCCATTCGCTGTGTGCTCTCTGTGTCTGCCTGTCTTCTCTTCTGGTCTTCTCTTGAGGAGGCACTGGGAACTGAACCTGGGATCTCCGATGTGAGAGAGAGGCACTCAATCACTTGAGTTACCTCAGCTCACTGGTTTGTTGTCTCTCATTGTCTCCCCTCTTTGTCTCTTTTTGTTACGCCAGCTCGGTGGGCTCACTCACCATGACCAAGAGGCCCAGGAATCAAATCCCGGGGCTTCCATGTGTTATGCAGGAGCCCAATCACTTGAGCACATCTGCTTCCCTCTTCACAGTCTTGATGACCATTATTAAATCATTTCCTAGTGGCAATGACCTTGTTCACAGCTCAGAACAGGCATTGACGCCAGAGTCAGAGGGACCTGATGTCAACCTCCCTCAACTTGACACTCACCCAAGCAGCATCTGCATTGGGTTTTTATAAGAAGTGTCCATTTGCCCAGCATCAGGCCAGTCCATATAATTTCTTCTCACAAATGTCTGGTTATCATTTATTACAGAAACATGGCTTTCTCAACTTATTTGCATTGTATTTGTGGTCAACATGTTACAAATTTTTGGAGTTTTTCTCCATTTGTTTATGTTGTTATTGTTGCCAACATGTTTACAATGTTTTTTTTGGGATGCAAGATCATAATATTTTAATGCACAACAGTAGTATTCTTTAATGTAATTTTGTCATACTCTTCAAAGGCTTTCAATGATGACCTGTTGCTTATGACATTGATTTTTAACTTTTTTTTTTTTTGCATAGCAGAATTTCTTATCATGGAGGATACTTGATAAATCTTTGATTTGGTGTAGGCAAATACAATTTTTAGAACAAAACATTTTCACAATTAGAAAATACTATTATAAAATGTCATCAACAAATAAATTCTGTACAGCAGTTGGTTTAGAGTAAGGATAATCAAATTCTAGCTTCAAACCTGAAACTGGTTATGGTTGTTGTGGGGTGGGTATTTGGGATGGTAAGAGAGGTAGGAGAAGCAAGGACAGGTAACATGTTTTGTTTACTGAGCTATATAGGCCAAATGCTATGTGGGGTACTTTGCATTTACCATCTTATTTTTTTCAGCTTTATGAGGTATAATTGAAATACAGTAAAACTTACATATTTTGTGTCCACTGAGTTGGTGTGTGTATACACACACACGCCTATGACACCATCAGCACAATCAAGACAATGAGCATATGTCACAAGTAAAAGTTTCCTCACAGTCCTTTGTAATTCCTCCCTCCCATTTGCTCCCCACCCACGCTACCCCTCCCAGGCAACAACTAAATTGCTCTCTGTCAATGGAGATTAGTTTTCAGTTTGTAGAATTTAATATAAATGAAATTATAAAATATGCACCTCTTTCATTTGCTTGGCTTCTACTAGCATCATTATTTTGAGATCTATCCATGTTGTTACATTATGCATAGTCCATTTCATTTTATTTCTTAGTACAGGGATTCTTAACCAGGGGTCCACAGACCCCCAAGAGGTCCATGGAAAGATGTCAGGGGGTCCGTGAGCTTGAATTGATAGTTCAAAAAAACATTATTCTTGTGGAGATGTGTTGGGTGCAGGTGTGATATGTTTATTAAATAATACACAGTATAGTGTGGACTTAGTATGACTTTTATTTTGATGTAGCTTGTTCTGAGTGCAGTAAATAACTGCCTGCAAATAGATTGGTAAGGATGGTGGAGATGGTTTTATGATACCTTGGGAAAACTCGAATTTCTAATTGTTTGCCAAAAATGACTGTTTGAACAGATGTTGAAATGTGTTAGGTTATCAACTGTGGGGAAGTTGTAGAACGTAATTTTGAATAATCCTAAAATTTAATTGAAAGACATGCTGATGTTGAGTGTTATAAACTATCTGCTGTTACATTCTGAGAAAGGATCTGTGGTTTTCACCTGACTGGCAAAGGAGTTTCTGGAACAAAAAAAGGTTAAGAACCCCTAGCTTAGTAGTGTTGAAGTGAATGAAATATTATGCAGCAGTGAGAAGAAATGAAATCGTAAAGCATATGACTACATGGATGAACCTGGTTGACATTATGTTGAGTGAAGCAAGCCCGACACAAAAGGACAAATACTGTATGACTGTATTATTATGAGTTGTGTAAATTGTGTAAACTCATGTAGTTAATAATTAGAATATAGGTCACCAGAAAACAGGATGATGTTAGAGAATGGAAAGCTGACGTTTAATCTGTGCAAAATTGGTAAAAAGCTTGTTTATAAATCTTTGGAAATGAATAGAAAAGGTGAAAGCATATCATGGTGTTTGTAACTAGCAGTGCTATTGTATGGGTATGACAGTGGTTGAAAAGGAAAGTCTAAGGTCTTGTATATTACTAGAAGGAAGCTAAAAATTGTAACATGGTAATGTATATGACAGTAAAACCTCATGTAAAACATGGATATAGGTGATATTGCATATATAAGACTGTTTTTACAAAATATAAATATACTAGAGAGAAGGGAAAAGTATAGCAGCTATGTACGGCAGGGGAAGCTAGAGAGATTGAGAAGTGATGAGTTTTGTTTATTTGTTTTTTGTTTATTATTATTTTTATTGGAATAATGAAAGTGCTCTAAAAATGAAGCCATGAATGCACATTTTATGTGATTACGCCAAATACCATTGATTGTATACTTTGGATGGGTTTATGCTTTATTAATATGTAGCTATAAAATTGATTTGTTAAAAAAATTCTACATGCTAGATAGGATATGTAGAAAATGTATCATTTATACATTGTTTGTGGGAATGTAAAATGGTCCAGCCACTCTGGAACACAACTTAGCAGTTTCTCAAATCCTCAACATGCAACCACCATATGACCCAGCAATTTACTCCCGGGCATTTATTCCAAAGAAATTAAGACTTATGTTCATTCAAAAACCTGTACAATAATAATTATATTGTCTTTACTACTAAGAGTAAAAACTGGAAATGAACCTGACATACTTAAACCGGTGAATGCTTAAACACACTGTGGTACATCCTTGCCATTGAATACTACTCAGCAATGAGAAGGTATGAGCTATCGACATACTACTTTACATGACTCTTTAGGGAATTATGCTGAGTGATAAAAGCCATTCCTAGAAGGTAATATACCCTATGATTCCATTTATATCAAATTTTTGAAATGATGAAATTTTAGAAATGGAGAGATCAGTGTTGCCAGAGTTAAGGCCCAGAATGTGGGGCAAGGGGTGAGTAGGAGACAGGCAAGTGTCGTTATAATAGGGCTACATGAGAGATCTTCATAGTATTGGACTGTGTGGATATGTGAACCCATACATGTTATAAAATTGTATAGATCTAAACACACATGCTTACACACACACACACACACGAGTACAAATAAGCTGGGGAAATCTGAATAAGATCAGTGGATCACATCAATATCGATATCCTAGTTGCAATATTATACTATAGTTTTGCAAGATGTTACCATTGGGGGAAACTTTCTTAAGGATACCTGGGATTTCTCTATATTGTTTATTACAATTGCTTCTGAATATACATTTATCTCAATAAAAATTTCAATTTAAAATGATAACTATTGTTAAAGGCAAGTAAAACAGAGCTTTAAAACAAAGTTGTTCTTACTATGTGTAGTGATTAATAAAGTATTTCCAGGTTTTAAATACAGATTGATCTGCATCAATCAGCAAGATTGGATGAAGAATGGATGACGCTGTTATCCATTCAGTTGACTGCTTATAAAAGGGAACTGATTTCAACATTCGGAGAGAATTTCCCAGCTCGTCGTTTGACAGCGAACTTCTCCCAGGAACTCATCGACGACCCTTCATCAGTCTTTCATCGGAGCAAACTCATCGAGGACCCTTCAT
>PVKH010043602.1:0-10698 GCA_004027955.1 Chaetophractus vellerosus | reverse complement strand
ACTAGAATTTTCAGTGACATTATAAAATCTATTAAATGTATATACCATATGTACTGTTGTTTTGTTCCTGGACTTCCATTTTTATCAGCTTTGAAAAAATATTACTGAAATGAACATCTTTTTTCATCAAATTGGATATTTGATATTATGGGGAGATTAATTTCAAATATATAAACATTAAGCAACTTGATACTTAGTGCCAATGTTTTTAAGGAATGTTGTACCAATCAATATTTCTTTCAGCAGTCTACAGGAATAATTCCTAGTAATTCATAAAATTTAAGGTCGTTTTTAACTAAGGTTTCAATGTCCTGGGCAAAACTTTCATCCTTTCTTATAATTCACTAGTAAGTTCCAGGTACTTGCTATCTGACTGAAAACTTTCTTTTAAAAGAATAATAAATTGTGAATCAATTCATTTATTCATAAACGGTAATAACAAATCAACACATTTTTCATTACTGAAATCAGTTACTTAAATACATTTCATCTTAACCCCTAGGTTTCTTGAAATACTAGCTTTTACCATTTGTGTGTATGTGTGTGTGTGTGTATTATTTATATTCAACCTACTTTCAAAAATGTTGGTGTCAGTACCTCTGCCTTCAACATTTCTGACTACTCATGAAGGCAGGAATTATTTATTCCCTAGTTTCTTCATGAATTCTCTTGGCAGTAGTTTGACAGCTTCTAGAAGGTTCTTAATGGCCCTAATACTCTGAATATTTTTACCCAGATAGGTTACAACGGTTAAAACAATATCTTGTCTAAGCTAGAAAATATTTTTTCCCCTAAAACTAGCCTTCAACACAGAACTGTTCTCATTCTGCCTGAAACAGTTGTTTCCTCTCAAGCCCAATTCAAATACTTCTCTTTGCTAAATGTTCTCTCTCTTTCTAAACTCCATCTATAATATCCACATCCTGCCTTATCCCACCCTCACTCCACATACAAATCCTTGATGTTAGCTGTTCACTTTTATACGGGCATACCTCAGAGGCAATGAAAGTTCAGTTCCAGACCACTACAATAAAGCCAGTCATGAATTTTATGTTTACACTATACTGTAGTCTAAGTATGCAAAAACATTATTTCTAAAAAAAAAAGCAATGTACTTACCTTAATTTAAAAACAATTTATTGCTAAGAAATGTTAAAACATTATCTGGGCCTTCAGCAAGTTGTAATCTTTTTGTTGGTAGAGAGTCTTGCCTCCATATTAAGGACTGCCAAAGTTGGGGTGGCTGTGGCAGTTTCTTCAAATAACAGAACAATGAAATTTGCCGCATCAGTTTACTCTTCCTTTCCTGAAAGATTTCTCTGTAGCATGCAATGCTGTTTAATAACATTTTACCCACAGAACTCCTTTCAAAATTGGAGTCAATCCTCTCAAACTCTAAATTTATGTAGTATTCTGAATCTTTTGTTGTCATTTCAACAAAGTTGACAGCATCTTCACCAGGAGTAGATTTCACTTTTAGAAAATCAGCTTTTTTGCTCATCCATAAGAAGTAACTCCTCATTTATTAAAGTTTGATCATGAGATAGCAGCAATTCAGTCTCATCTTCAGGCTCCACATATAATTCTTGTTCCCTGGCTATTTCTCCATCTGCAGGTACTTCCCCCACTGAAGTCTTGAACCCCTCAAAGTCATCCATGAGGGTTAGAATCAACTTCTTCCAAACTCCTGTTAATGTTGATATTTTGACTTCCTCCCATGAATGGCATCTAGAATGGTGAATCCTTTCCAGAAGGTTTTCAATTGACTTTGCCCAGATCCACCAGAGGAATCACTATCTGTAGCAGCTATAACCTTACAAAATGCATTTCTTAAATAATAAGACTTGAAAGTTGGCATGATTCCTTGATCCACAGGCTATAGAATGGATGTTGTATCAACAGACATGAAAGTATTAATCTTGTTGTACATCCCCATCACAGCTCTTGAGTGACCAGGTTCATTGTCCATGAACAGTAATACGTTGAAAGGAATCTTTTTTTTCCCCCCGAGTAGGTCCCAACAGTGGTCTTAAAATGTTCAGTAAACCTTGTTGTAAACAGATTTGCTGTCACCCAGGCTTTTAGGTTCCATTTATAAAGCAAAGGCAGAAGAGATTTAGCATAATTCTTAGGGTCCCTAAATTTTTCAGAATGGTAAATGAATATTGGCTTCAACCTAAAGTCATCACTTCATTAACCCCTAAGAAGAAAGTTAGCTTGTCCTTTGAAGCTTTGAAGACAGGCATTGACTTCTCCTCTCTAGCTAGGTAAGTCCTAGATGCCACCTTCTTCCAATAAAAGGCTGCTTGGTCTACATTGAAAAGCTATTGTTTATTGTAGGCACCTTCATCAGTTATCTTAGCTAGATCTTCTAGATAACTTTCAGCAGCTTCTAGATTAGCACTTGCTGCTTTACCTTGCACTTTTATGACATGGAGATGGCTTCTTACTTTGAACCTCATGATCCAGCTTCTGTTAGTTTCCAGCTTTTCTTCTGAAGCTTCCTCACCCCTCTCAGCCGTCACAGCATTGAAGTTAGAGACTTGGTCTAGATTACACTTTGGCTTAAGGGAATGTTGTGCCTGGTTTTATCTTCTTTCTATCCAGACCACTAAAACTTTTTCCATATCAGCACTAAGGCTATTTCACTTTCTTATCATGCCTGTGCGAGTAGCACTTTTAATTTCCTACCAGAACTTTTCCTTTGTGTAATGGTTTGACAGCTTTATCTAATTATGAATTCCAAAAATATAAATTGAATCATGCTTGTAAACTGATCTGCTCTTCTGGGCATGATTGGTTTATGATTAGGGTGTTAACTGGGCCACCTTAGTAGGGCATTGAGCCCCGCCCCTCGGTGGGTGTGGTCTCAAGTGTAAAAGGCAAGGCAGATGATTTGAGAAGCAGATTTTTGAGAAGCAGTTCTGATGTTGGAGAGGAGTGCCCCAGGAGAAGACAAGTGAGCCGTTTGCCTGATAGTCTACAGCTGGCCTTGTGGAGAGACGCAAAAGTGTAGAGCGCCTCATGGTCTACAGCTGAACTTGTGGAGGAAACAGAAGCTAAGCCCAGAGAGAAACGCAGCCCCAGGAACAGAGGAACCCAGAAGCCTGAAGACGTCGGCAGCTGTCTTGTTCCAACACGTGGACTTTGGTGAGGGAAGAAACTTATGCTTTTTGACCTGGTAACTGTAAGCTTCTACACCAAATAAATACCCTTTATAAAGACCAACCAATTATTGGTATATATTGCGAAGGCACCCCTTTGGCTGACTAATACACTTTGCATTCACAACTTGGCTAACGCTTTGGTGCAAGAGGCCTAACATGTCTTCCTCACTAAGCTTAATCATTTCTAACTTTTAATTTAAAGTGAGATACATGCAGCTCTTCCTTTCCTTAGTGGCCAGTGTCAGATTGTTTATTGGCCCAATTTCAATATTGTTGTGTCTCCAAGAATAGGGAAACCCAAGGAGAGGGGGAGTGGTGGGGGAAGGGCCACTTGGCAGAGCAAGGGAAGACATACATTTGTTGATTAAGTTTATTGTCAAATATCAGGTGTGATTTGTGGCACCTCGAAACAATTACAATAGTAACATCAAAGTTCACAGATCACCATAACAGATATAATAATAATGAAAAAGTCTGAAATATTGTGAGAATTACCAAAATGTAACAGAGACATGAAGTGAACACATGCTACTGGGAAAATGGTGCCAGTAGGCTTGCTCGATGCAGGGTTACCATAAACCTACAATTTGTAAAAAATGCAGTATCTTGAAAGCACAATAAAGCAAAAACACACTAAAACAAGGTATGCCTGTACTACAATGCTTCCCTCAGTTAATATCAATATCTGGAATGTTTACTTTCTGTGTAAATTAAAATTGATATTTTTTGGGTCAAAATTAACCTCACTCAGCATTCCTTGAGATACATTTCTTTCAGATCTGCCATGTATCTTAGGATTTTCCATTCTCTTCACTGTTTTCTCTTTACTCTTATATTTTAGTTATGTTTATAAGTTGCAATGAGCAGTTTTCAAGCCTCAGCTTTTATGACATTTGTTGTTATCCTTTCAGCCAAAGCAAGTCACGTAACCAAGCCTAGAGTGATTTTGCAAAGGATCTATGCAAATGTATGGATACAAAGAGATATGGACAAACTGTGAACCATCACTGCAAAAATCTACCACAGTCAACTTCCTAGTTTTACAGATGAGGAAAATGAGGCCCAGAGAAGTAAAATGGCTTGCTCATAGTTAGTCAGTGTCAGAGCCTGTACTTGATCGGGAATCTTGTAATTTCCAGTAGCAATGCCCCCACTTCTTTTATACTTTTAAAATGTCTTTCTATTCATCATTAGTGAACAACTATTTAGTACACAGGTATGATATAGCACAGTGACTAACAACATGAACTTGGATTTTAGACCTCTGTTTTAATATTAGCTTCACTTCTCCTTAGGTAATTTTGAACAAGTGATTTGACTCTTCTGAACGTGTTTCTCTTCAGTCACATAGAGATGATAGAGGTTACCACATAAAGGATGTTTGATGAGTAAGTGAGATGATATATGTAAGGTATAAGTATACGTGCTAGTTATTTGTGTAAATATCCCATTTCATATTTCACTATGTCTTCATTGTGTCAAATTTATTGTTAGTTCTTTAAAAATGCTCACCATTTCTTTCCACCTCCCAAACTGGTTTCTCTATACTTTGGTCTATCGAGACCACTGATTTTTCATACAATTTCAGTTTTACTTTTTAGAGTCTATTTTGTCAATTAAATGCTTTAAGTTCTATATAACAGGTGGCCTTGCATTTGAGGCCTTTGAATACCTTCTTGATTTGAATGTGGGGTATTTTCCAGAGGAGAGAAAATATTTTCTGGACAGACTATTACCCTCAAGCTACATATTTAGTTTCAAGATATTCCAAGAGCAGCTAAAGAATGTACATCTTATTTCTTTATTCCTAGCAGGCAAGTATACCTCAAGGTTTACCCTCTACTTTGATAAACAGTGTAGAGACTGAGACCATTCTGTTTTGTTGCTCCCATTCATTTTCTATTGCTTTATTGCCATTACTCATCTTTTATAAAGGAGAATTGAGTTCAAGAAGTGAATTCCATTCCTTTCTTACAATTTGCAACTATATTAGTAGCCCAATTATTTTAGATCCTTCAATTTGATTTTTTAAAAAATAATACCATAAATCACATCTATCATTGTTTCTTTTGATAATAAATAAAAATACTAGTAATATATTTCTGATAATTTAAATTGGATCAAGATATATAGTAAGTGTCTTCACCTAATATTCTTTTATTTTATTGCCTATTATTTTATTGCACATTTATATTGTCTTACTTCTAAATTTATGTTGTAATTTTGCTTTCCCATACCTGAGCCTTTGTCTGATCCAAATGCCCTGATTTCAAAACTCCACCAAGGTAACTTCTTTCAAGTGTTCATGAAAGTAGCAATGCTGATCCTTGAGATAATGGACATGTATTATTTCAAATGACATTTTGACATTTATTTTTTATTTGAGGAAGCATGTGTCATGTGAGCTACAAGATTCATTTACATCTACATGTGTAATTTCTAAGATTCTCTATGCTTTTTAAAATTTTGGTTATTATTTATTTTTCTGGCTATTTTGATCTATTTGGACTGGCCCTTAAAATTAGTTTCATTTTAATGACAAAAGCTGTGGTTTATTTAGAAATATGAACATATGTTTGCCTTAAATAATATAATTTCCTTGAATACCTAAGAATTAAAAAAGGCAGTAAGGAAATCACACTTCAAATTTTAGTTTCTTTTCTAAATTGCTGGCAAGGGACATACAAAGCTATGAGTATAGGCTATTGTGATCATGTGCAGGATAATGCTTCCTTTAAAGGAAATTTCCAGTGCAAGCACAATCTCCCTTTGGTTAATTATCTTGATAGGAACTTAAATGCTTTTTCTCTGTTATGAAAAGCTGGAGGAGTATAGAATATTCTCATGTTCTCACAGTGTCACATTGTAGTGCCATTCATAGGTACAGTAAAGCAAGACTACAAACTGAGGTATTCTTCAAAAGCTCAACTCTTGATGACATGGTACTAAAAGATTCAGCGTCTTAGGTTCATAGGATAAAACCTGGATTTATATTTAGGAATACTAGGATTTGAGGGAGAAACAAATCTTCCTTGAAAATTATAGAATGTATACTTAGAAGCCACCTTTGAATCCATCTAGTTGAATCTCTTTATCTATTTATGAAAAAATGAGATCCTAAGTAGAGAAGTCTTCCACAAAGTGTCTGAGCTATCTACTGGTAAAAGAGGGACTCAACTAGGGCAGGACTGTAGGCCCTTTCATTATATCAGCATGTTTTCTTGAACTAGATAAGGTTCCAAAATTGCCCAAGGGATTCTGTATGTATGGTACTAGTCCACATTCTGGATCCAACTACCCTGGAAATAACACAGGCCTAAATAACATTCTTGTCACATTAAGGGTTGACAGATTTAGCAAATAAAAATACAGAACACCCAGTTAGATATGAATTTCCAGGTAAACAACATTTTCAAAGAATTCATATGTCCCAATATTTGTCATAATATTATAGGTAGCCTTAAAAAATGAGGCTTGCAGTTGCTATAACCACATTGGGAGGTAGAAATGCTTGGTGTTGACTACCTGGGAACCTGAGGTATTTAACTCAGCTGTACTGTCAAAGGGAGCATGTTTGAGAAGGGCTCGATGTCTGTGCATATCCAATCTGGTTGGTCAGTATGGGAGAGGGAGTCCATGGAGCAGGCCATACTCAGAAGTGAGGCCTTATAGAGTGAGTTCTCAACCTGAATCTTTGGAAGCAAAAGCTGAATGTCTAGAATAGGGAGCTAAGAGAAATCAGGCAGGCTATCAGGACCCAGGTTAACAAGCTGAGTTTCTGGGCAGTTGTATAATTGAATAAACAGGAGTGTTTGATGAGGTAGACATCCAATTTTTTATTAGTTAAGCCAAAATGATGAAAGTTTAAAGGAGAGTTACGGAGAAAGGATAGAAATTGACACAAAAACAGAAAAATCACCACCAGCTGGTACTATGAGCTTCATTCAAAGTAGCTCACAAATGGAATGGGGCTGATGTTATAGGTGAAAAGCAGCAGACTCTCCCATTTGGAGTATAGTTCAGTCGAGGAGGTCAAGAATAGAAATAGAGAACATTGAAGCCTTTGTATTTGCAACCCATCATCCCTGGGTTCCACATTAAGGAAATTTTGAGGACAGCAGTCAAATGTTCACCACACACTGGTGAGGAGCACAAAGAATGTAAATGACATTATATATTGCTACTTATAAGAAGGAGACACTTTCAAATAGTTAAATAATTTCAAAAATATTGTTTTAGAGTTGAATTTATCATATGTTTATGTGTAATAATCCGGTCTCCACAATACAATAAATATTTTAGTGAATTATAAATGAAACACAAAACATAAAAACTAGAGTGTATTTAGGTCCTTTTCATATTCTTTTTCATTCTTAACCACAAATTGTTTTTCCTAAGGGTAAGAAAGGAAGAGAGAGAGAACAGGAAGAAGGGTGAGAGGAGCTGACTTTAGAGTTTTAACCACTCTCTATTGCCTGTTTTTATATTTTAAAGTTTAGTATAAAAATATGTAGGCACAGGTGAATAAACCGAGTCAGTATTCAGATAATTGTTTACTTACCAATATTATGCATAAAATTTATTGCTTACCTTATTGCTGATTTTACAAACATTACGAAATGAAAGTAAGTGTGTAAACTTATCTAGTTTGCTTATATGAATTGCACCAAGTTTTGTGACCATCTAAATATATTATTAGTGGTCAGCACTCTTTGAGTTATTGTAGCAAGGTAGCTTCTTATACTCCTATGTTCCTCTGTTCTTTTTCCTATATAAAATTTTACCTTCAGGCTTTCTTATAGTTCAGTTTGGCAAAACTGCGTTATTGCAACACTCCTCACCCTCAAGCAACTTCCCACCCCATATAACCATGCACAGGGGACCAAGTAGAAGGGCTGTCTAAACAGAAATTCATCAGATAGTTCTGAATCACTATCATCAATTAATATTTGTATCTCACGCTAGTCTGTTTACCCTTAATCCAGTTAAAATTAATTTAAGCAAGAGAGGAGATATATTGGGTCATATAACCAATCCCTATAATGGACATAAGTGGGACAGGCTATGGCATGACTAGTACTAAGAGGGGTTGAGATCTGACCTCCCCCAACCCTTCCTTTGCTCTTTTTCTCTCTCCCTTTCCCACCCCCTTTTCTACTTCCCTCTTCTCCTCTGTCCTTCCCTCTCTTGCTTTCTTAAACACGTGTACGTGCATGTTTGTTTCTATACTTTTCTACTACAAAAAGTTTTTTTTAATAGTGTGAGACCATATGACCACTGGCATTGTATTAGTCGGCGAACAGGGTGCTGATGCAAAATCCCAGAAATCTGTTGACTTTTAAAAAGAGTATTTATTTGGGGTAGAAGCTTACAGTTACCAGGCCTCAAAGAGTCCAACTCAAGGTACCATAAGATGTACTTTCTCACCCAAAAATCTGTTGCCACGTGTTGACGCAAAATGGTGGGCGATGTCTGTGAGGGTTCAGCCTTCCTCCTTCCTCTTAAGGCTCCATGGCCCCAACTCCTTCCCATCTCATCTGTAGGCTGGTATAGGCTTGTCATTCTCCCCAGGGCTCGTTTCTTTCCAGGCTCAGCTGCTCTGATCTCTCCACAAGGACAGCTGTAGAATATCAGGCTCATCTCTCTTCCCAGGGCCATGTCTATGGAGCGCTCTTTCTTCCTGAGTATCTGCTTCTGTGTTCTCCTACTCTGATATTTACTTCCATGTGAGAGTCTGTTTTATCCTCAAGGGGGCTGAGACTTCACTCTGAGTCACACTCTAATGATACAGTTGGATCAGAGTCCTAATCTTACCATAATTTAATCAGATGTCTCAGCTGAATCTCATACAATAAAAGGGTTATCACACCAGAGGAATTGAGCAGTTTACAAACATAATCTATATTTCTTTTTGGAATTCATAAGTAATATCAAACTGCTACAGGCATCTTAAAATTTTAATTCTTCTTTAATCAGCCAGCCAGCTAACTTCACCTTGAGTTGTGAAATTCCAGGGGACGATTCAGATTGTCCAGACTCACCGATCAGATAAAATGGTCAGAGGCTTGACTACAAATGATTGGTTTAAGTAATGACAGGTTCTCTCGTCTTGGACCGTTTCCCTATTCTAGCAAAGAGGAGCAGGAGAGGGAGTAAATGTATTTTGGCCTTTGGTAACATGGAAATTATTTTGGTTTGGGCAATCAGCCCAAATTGTATCTCTTATTATTCTCTGGACTATGCATATAATTTCTGTTTCTCTTATATCTGCTTGCCTCATCACTCAGATGTGATACATGCTATTTTCCTGCTGGCTATAATTTCATCTTTTCTCTGATGGTGATCCTCACTCTTTGCCTCAGCAGTGTTGCCCTGAGAGAAGCCTCTGGCTTGCTGTAGCCCCTTGGGTGACCTTCTCAACCAGTACTAACTCTCCAGTTGAAGGCCTAGCACTTAACCTCATCAAGGATTGGGGTGGAGCCAGCAAAGTAGCATTGTACTATAGGCCAGATATAGGCAACGTGTCAGAGACAAACTGACTCTTCCCATTGTATCTCAGGTGGTTAAATGAGAAGTGATAATCTGTTTATAAGCAGGATATGTAGATAATTCCTTCATTTCAATAATCTGTTTATTCCAATAATATTTATTGAGTGTTATAACAGCCATTCTATGAATGTGTCTTTTCAATTGTGGAAGCTCATTGGGACTTTGAGTGTCCACGTTTATATGGTGTCTCATTTCCTAGGCATGAATGATAGAATGAATGCCCACACAGTTGAACTCATTTGTCATCCCCCTTCCTCTTCCAGAGTGGGCTGATATGATTTAAACCTTCAACCCTTTAATCAGTGACTGATCCTTCTTCAGTGGCCAATCCCCACCCTAAAACTGCAGGTCTTTTCATTGGCATATGAATGATCAAGTGTGGTTCTAGGCCCACCAAGAAGAACAACAGACCCTACTATCACTGGAAACTCTAGAGAGCCAGAGGTTGCTTCCCAAAACTAGGGCAAAGACTAGCCACATTTTTCATCATAGCGCAGGCGGCCATTAAAGGTTTTTAGTGGGAAGGCTACTTGGTCAATTATCTGAAAACTGATTGAGTTTCTCATATCATTGACACAAAGTATTAGGCAAGGCAGTACAAAGGAAATAATAAGAAACACGTGAGAAGGTAACTTTTAAAACCATCAATTCATTTAAAACAGCAATAATTCTATCAGGACCAGATGTAAAAGCACTTTGCCTTGTGCCTGGTGAATTAGAGGTTTTTACTAATTGGTGTTGCTATTGTTATTGTCCCTTTACTTTTCTTTGCTTCATGTCTTTAGGGCCAGGTTTTCTCGAGAAAAATTGTATATACTAGGGTTTTCATAAGTAAGGGATTTTATAGAACATATCAGGGACAAGTGTGAAGGATGTAGGGTATATTTTTAAGCCATCAGATTTGGACAGGCTTGATCACTTTAAGTACCAGAGACTACAATGGTTGATGTGAATGTCCTTGTCAGGGGTCTTCTAGGAGATA
>PVKH010043601.1:0-10703 GCA_004027955.1 Chaetophractus vellerosus | reverse complement strand
CTTCATCGGTCTTTCATCGGAGCAAGCTCATCGAGGACCCTTCATCAGTCTTTCATCGGAGCCCCTGGCTTGCAGCCTGCCAGCGGAACCTGGACTTGTGTATCCCCACGGTCACGTGAGAGACTCTTATAAAATCTTATATTTTTAACAGAGATCTCGTGTTGATTCTGTTTCCCGAGAGAACCCTGACTAGAACACCACACCAACCACTTCTTAAACAAGACAAACAGTTTCTCCCTCTTCTCCCTGCATCCTACCGAGGTTTGAATTTCCATAAAAGTCAAATACAAACTCCCAATCTCCACTCTTGCTCAACCAATGGCTACAGCTCTACCCCTAAACCACCATAAGGGCAAGTCCCCAGGCTCCACGGTGACCTTTGAGCCCCATCTGCTTGGTTGAGCCCCGCTCCTGACGTGTTTCCCTGTTTGTCCCCATGAGCCAGGCTGCCCTTCTCTGTTCTAGGACCTGTGAGTGCTAATAAGCTTTTTTTCCCCCATACATCCCTGGAGTCGTGCATCTTTGTGCATTTGACTCTCCACACATCTTTTTATTCCAACCCCACACATCTTTTAGGGTGCTCCTCTGAATAGCACCACCCTCCTTAGCCTTTAATTCTCTCTTCCTTTGAGCTCACCCTTTAATGTAGGACCTGCCATCATCCACTATTTATTTTTCTGCCAATCTCATTTCACTAATCTTCTTGAGGATACCACTATGTTAATTCGTTGTTCAGTAAATGAGTCAAAGGACTATTTGGGATTCGGCCATGTGGTTTTGATGAGACAGAAAGGCCTTACAACTTGTTTCTACTAAGGAAAGAGCTTATGAAATCATGGACCCTCCAGCAAGAACGTATATCTCCCCTTATCTCTTCGTAGTTGATCTTAGCTCAGAAACCACCATTTCCTCTGATGACAAAACTCTTAATCTTACCACTTCAAGATAACAACTTCTGGTCTAAACTCAACCTCTCTTGGGCAAATAGTTAAATTCCAAGTTTCTCTCTAGCCTTTTCCTCCTACCCTGGGTTATGGACCTCTGGGGTCTCGGCTCCCTTCCTCAGCTAATGTGACCCCTACTCTAATTTGAGCTTCCTATAGGGTAGGCTCTCAGGCTCTCTACATGAGCTCAGCCTGTCCTCAGACTTCAAGTTAAGGATTTATCTTTCAAGGGTTGGTCTCTCTGTATCACTTCCAGTATATTCTGGTGTTGGAATAAAAAAAACCTACAATTCATCATAGTGGTCTGAAAAAGGAGCATGATTCCTGGGCACAGAATATAATTTCTTTGTAACTGCCCCATCTTACACTTTAGGTAGATAAATTGTCAAGGTCAGGAAGGTGTCCCAATCCTCCCTCCTTCACGTCTCCCAAGAGCTGGGTTATGAGAGGCTCGTGAAGATTTAGTGAGGACATATATGTTAAAAGCTTCTAGGAACAGAGGTGCTCAATCATGTTAATTTACTTCTTCATAGTGCTAGAAATTCACATATTAATGGTTGAGTGCATTTTTTAGTAGCTGTAGAACTGTCCCTAATACCCCTGAAAACACATTATGTAGGATGACTCTATTCCTTGTACTTCAGTTCTTTAAAGAGGTTTGTAATTTCATAAATAATATCTTTAGAGTGTATGTTGTTAAAGAACCCTTCCACACTCAATTTCTTCTGTTAGACATTCATAGATTTATGTCAGTTTAGCTCTTTGACTTTTGAACTAATGATTAGTTTTTCAAGCACTTAAAGGTCATTCTTTGGTTACCCATAAAGCAGTGTTCCAAAAAAATAGATTCAAATCACATTTACTCAACAATTAGCTTTGGAGAAATAAGAGAATATACATAAGTTTAAATTGCCACTTATGAATGTAAAAACAGTTCTTATTAAAGACCAATGGACTTTAAGGTTTACTTATTCAATAAGCAAATCACATAACTGGGAAAAAGAATGCCAATTGTTCAGAATTTACTAAGGGACATAATTTTAAAGTAATTGAGCTAGATGTCATTGTTTAGTGGTAATGTTTATGCCACATATTTTCTATGATAGCACACGCTAAGTTTAAAATGAAAGAGGTGCCACAATTCCCAAGTGTCTCTCTGAATAAAGCTAGGCTTAATTCCATCAATCAACTTAAGATACCATTATTGCTTTCTGGCTATTCTTTGCAGCAATGGATGAAATTTACAAATTAGCTCATATAACAAAACAATCCATCTGATCCTGACATATCTCCTGAACCAGAGATTTCTTTCCTTGGAAAGATAAAAATAATTCCAGACTCTCAGCGTTATCATTAGGATAAAATGAGATAAGGCGTGTGGAACCATTTAACACAGTACGGCAGAAAACAGGAGAATTGAATATGGAGCTAAATCTGGACTTGACAGCTGGTAAAGGATGGGCAGTAAACCCTAACAGTGTACCAAACTTCTTAGGGCTTCCCGAACCTGGCTGGGTTGGCATTCTAAGTAAAATAAAAAAAACTACTTTGAAAATGAAAAATAAAATGTCGTGGCCAAATTTTGGTAATATGTGTGAAAAGCTCAGTTTCAAGTAATTTAGCCAGGATATCAAGAATTATTTGCACAAGTACATGGAGCACATATGAAAGTGGGTGAAAACAAACACACACAAAAAGAAACAATTCTATGCCTAATATTTGAAAAAAATACTTAATAGAAAACTTCAATGAGATTTGTGACTAAAACAACAAAATCTTAATAAATGCAAATTAGATTGAGTTCTAAAACAACATGTATTTGGAATATAAAAAGCAATTAGGAGGTGAGTCTAAAAGAAAAGACAACACAGTTTTGAAAAAAGAAGACAATGTGGCAAGGTATCATTTTGCTTTCCATTTGAAAATACTTAATACAATATAACAATAAAAACGTGCAGTAGATGACCTACTGAGCAAGCCATCACACCCTCCCAAGAATAAACAAAGTGGATCAGATAAGGGCCATCACCCCCTCCAAGTACCACTAACCCCTCCCACATTCCAAGACCTCTTAACCCACTGCCCCCTGGCCATTTGGCCTCAGGCTGTACTTGCTTTCTCTGCCTATTGATGTACTGTATAAATTCATATCCACCACCCTCTGGAGGTGGGCTGAGGTCTCTCTTCAGACCCTTGTCATGTCTCCATTGGGAGAGCTTCCCAATAAACTTCCTGCCTGAAAAAAAAATGCAGTGGAATATATCTGTGGATTCAAGTAGAAGTTCAAATTTAGAGTCAAATATTATAAAGTGGCTTTCAAACTTAGAAGAATAGAAGGACAATAATTGATGGGGGAAAAATGGTCAAACCATTTGGAAAAAGAAAGGTGAGATTCCCAGTTTCTAATATAAACTGAAAAAAAGAATCTCTAAATATGTCAAATATATAAATTGAGAAACAAACAAACAAAAAAACAGTAGTAGGAGATATATAAACCTTTAAAAAGGGACAAATATAAATAAGATATAAATTTTAAAACTCTTCCATATGAAAAAAGCCTTAATAAAATTGGCCTTTGAATGACAAATATAAAAAACATTTGTGATATAGTGGACAGATTAAAAGATAATATCCTAAACAATCTGGAAAAAAACTCCACCACTGTGAATGTAATTAATACTGCTGAAGTGTAAACTTAATTCTTAAAATGGGAAAAGTTTGTGTTATATGTAGACTGCTACAGTAAAAAATATTACCAAGGAAAAAAGAGAAAAAGAATAAATAAACAGTATTTTGAATGATGAAAATGTATAGCTATAAGTACAACAGAAACTCAGCTTTATAGGTAAATTTTTTTTTTGTTCAAAACTTCAAAGAACTGAGAATTCATTTCTAAAAACAAAATATTTTGGAGATAAAATGGGAGGAAACACAACTAACTTGTTGTGTGAGGTTAATAAAAGCCTAATATTGTTGTGCCCGATTTCAGATCCCCAGACGCACGGATGAGACCACATCGACAATGCAATAGCAAAAAGGGAGCTTTATTACTAACTCGAGTTAAGGTCCAGGCCTCCTGATCGTGGGCAATACCATGGATCCCGACCCAAGGCAGTTACAGGATTTATAAGCATCACCAGGGGTATGGAGAAGTGCCCATGAGGTCACATCTGATAAGTCTAGTGGCCTCAGGGTGGGGTGGAAGGTAGCAGAGTTATCAGGAGTCTTACATTCCTGAGGGGGAAGGCCCTAGGGGTTAACTAAAATCTAAAAATATCAAAAACAGAAACTGAAAGTATAAGAAAGGATTTGTATAAGTATATTAAATAGTTCAACCTTACTGTAAAGTATGTTATGCTCTATCATGGGCTTCCATGGAATACAGATGTCAGTATATTTTGATATAGCTTTTCTCTTTATCATTTGGACATCCTAAAAGACAATATTTTGCATATCTTCTGGCTCTGCAATTCCACACATAGGAACTTAGTTTAAGGAAATAATAAAAGGGTATATATAAAATAAATTTTAAGACTCTAGACTGTGCTTAGTAGCAATGATTTAATAAGTGTTCATCAATTGTAACAAATGTACCACACTAATGAAAGATGTTAATGGCGGAAAGTGTAGGAGGGGGAGGAGGTAAGGTATATATATATATATGGGAATCCCTTATATTTTTAATATAACATTTACATAATCTAAATCTCCTTTAAAAATAAAGAAAAAAAAAAAAGAAAAGAAAAGAGAAGAACTTATCAGCCCTTGCTGGAGGATAACTGCCAACGATGCCCTATGCCCGGTAGCTTAAATTCCGTGTGTCCTTCCCAGGTTATTTCCTCTATTGTAGATAACCTGTTTCCATGTTGGTTTCTTAAAGAGTGGTCTAGACATTAATTGGACTTCTCTATTCTCCCACATTAAAAGAAATAAAAGACCTCTTTCTTTTTACAATGGAAACCATGGAATTTTTATCATACTTGATAGGCTGATGAATTTATAGATGAAAAAAGTATAGGAAAATGGTAAATGTTGAAAAGGACATTTGTGTATGTTAAAAAATGTAAATGTAAGAAAAATTTAATTTGGAAGTATTTTATTTTAGAATTGCAAAGCCATTTGATAGACATTTCGTCCAATATTCTTGTGAAACAGGCATTATCAATAATGTTACAGTTAGATACAGAAACAGAGGGACAGAAAAAAAATAAAATTTGTCTTTTCAAAGCATTGTCTGGAATAGTGAAAGACTGGAAACATTCTGGTTGTAGAACAATAAGAAATGTATTACTATGCAGGTGTTAAACATAATGTTATAGAAGAATATTTAATGACAAAGGAAGATGTTTGTGGCATATTATGAAAAAAGAATAAGTAAGTAAAAAATCTTGTACAAAATGATCTCAATTCTGTTACTATACACACAGAATGTAATGTATGGCTTTACACACATACACACATGGATGCACAAAGGAAAAATCTATGACTGACAATCTCTACAATAAAATGAATCTGTTTCTGGGTAGTAAGATCATGATTGTTCTCATTTTACTCGGTTTGGCTTCCTTGTGCTATCCAAACATTCCATAACAAACATGCATCTTTTTACAAAAGAAGAACAATTTGTGTTTAGTGAAAAGAGGCATGTCATATTTTTTTGTTATAAATGTCATCTCCAAATTCTTAGATGGTTGAATTATCATTGCACATTGTGTGTGCTTTCTTACACAAAAGCACATTATTCCTTTTGTACAGTAACCTTTTTTTGTCTTGTATAGAGGGATAATATAATTAGTTGCTTGTCTCATTAAAGCTGGTTTAGTGATCAAGGCATTTTCTGAGTCAAAGCAGATGTTTCTGATGAGTTTACTCTACTTGATTAGATTAAAACTCTGAAATGGAAATATTCACTCAGGTTAAAATTAGTTTTCCCTGAGTTTGGCATGTTAAATATTTTCATTGAGGATATTTTATAGAAGGAATTATGACAACTGGAATAGAGAAAGGAAAGACAAGAGACCTGTAGACAGGTTGGGAAACTAGTGTACTTAATTCAAGCAAGACTTGGAGAAGGTCTAGACAAGGGCTGTGGCAATATAAGGATGAAGCAATGTAAAGATGTACCTGAGATGAACCTATGATATGGTGGAGGGGGGTGATTTGGCAGTGGATAAGGGTGATGGTGGTGAAGGGATGTGAGTGAGGTCAATAGTGCTGTAGTGTGAAAATGAGCAGAGTTGAGGGGGTTGGACTATCCATGGAACTGGGGAGAAGATGGAGAAAGGAACAGGTGAACTCTGGGAAGGTGGAGGTCTGTGTTTGAAAATACAATTGTGGGAATGTTCATTTGGCAAAAAATGGCAGAGGAGGTCACTGGTACAAGCTATCAGTGGTAGGGTGATGTGTGGGAAAGCTTCACCTGGGGCATGCTTCTATGGAATATGAATGTGTTCATCTTGTCATAGGGTGTTATTTCAGTGGGTGGAGACCCACACAATAAACAACAAAATATTAAACTCCCATCCTGGGGACTCCTCTACATTCTCAAATAGAGGGGCAAGAATCTCTTGAGTACATAGGTAGGGCCTAATAAAAGAAAACAGACCAATATATCAAGCCTTTAATATTAATGCATGTAACTATGAACCTTGTTCTTGTAAAATTGAAACTTAGCCTAATAAAAACTATTGCCTAAGAGTTACCACCTGGAAACCTCCTTGATACGCAAATGTGGCCTCTCTCTCAGCCAAACTCAGCAAGTAAATGCATTACATTCCCCCTAGCATGGGACATGACTCCTGGGGATGAGCCTCCCTGGCACCGAGGGATTAATACCAAGCACTAACCAGAGATGCATTTGGAAAAAGACCTTGACCAAAAGGAAGAAACATCAAATACAAAAGAGTTTTTACAGCTAAGAGATTTTAAAATGAGTTGGGAGGTCATTCCAGAAATTACACTTATTCTTGTTCCAGGCAGATCTCCACTAACTGCCACTGTGAACAAAGCCTCAAATAAGGGTGCTCCTGGTGGCTCTAGAGCCATCTGGAAACTATAGGCAATTCCATGAACTCATCACCATGTTGGTGGGCCTTACCTTGAAATATATGACAACCTATTTCCCCAATATAACAGAGTTAGAGTCATTCATAATTTTCCTACACATGGTTTTTCTACCCCTATTATTTGAGCCTATAATTAGCACTATACCCATTAAATATATGTCTCAGAGACTTAAATCTTCAGTCTGTTAATATACAGGTTATGTCCTGAATCTCAGAAGATTTGTGGCCAACACCTCTAGACATTGTTTAGTAGCAATGCTTCAGTATTTATTCATCAATTGTAACAAACGTACCACACAATTCTAAGATGTTATTAATAAGGGGAAGATGTGAGGGGGGAGAGGGTGGCATATATGGGAATCCCTTATACTTTCTTTGTAACTTTTCTGTAATCTAAAACCTCTTTAAAAATAAAGTTTATTGTACTAAAAAAATGATGTACCTGAGATGGTAAGGTCAGATGGACAAAATTGGGTCCCAGATTAGACATGCTATAAGGGAAAAGGGGAATCTGAAGATGAGTTTTTGTGTCAGGCATGAGCCATTCAAAAGATGATAATGACATTGACTATTATAGAGATGCCAAAAATAGTAATAATAATAATAATGACAACAACAACACCAAACAGCAGTGATGTGAAAATATGCATCAACTGCCAAATGCTCAGTCTGGAACTGGGAAAGAAATCAAGGGTATACTTAAAGGGAAAATGGAAGAAGAAAAAGAAAAACCCATGATGGCGGCTGACAGAGAAAAGACTGAAAAAGCGCAAAGAAACCAAGGAAGGAAAATCATTCATTTATTCACTAATACATTCGATAAATATTTACTAAGCCCTTAACAAGATACGAGGGATTCTCCTAAGTGCTCGGAATAGAACAGTAAATAAGGCAGTGGACTTACTACCAGTGAGGGGAAGGCAGATAGCCAATGAGTTGACAGCCTATGCTCTCAGATAATGAGATACACTAAGAAAAAAAACCAAAAAGATGGATGTGACCTACGAGCAGGGCTAACTTATCCATTAGGCACAGAGAGCATGGTGCCTCAGGCCCAAAAAACTTTTAAGACCCATGACAACACTTTTATTTATTTCAAAACCAGAAGGGGAAAAAATGACTTTGAGGTCTGAGAAATGGTGTTTTTCTTTTTGAGATACTGGGGGCTGAACCTGGGACCTCATACATGGGAAGCCAGCACTCAACCAGTGAGCCACATGGTTCCCCCACTTGTTTTGCTTGTTGCCTGTTTTTCAATTTTTTATTTTTCAGGTGGCACCGGGAACCAAACCTGGGACCCCCCCAGGTAGGGGGCAGGCACTCAATCGCTTAAGCCACATCTGTTCCCCCAAGAAAATGTTTTAATATCTAATTTTCATATTGGTCTTTCTAGCCATATGGCCATAAAATATTATATATATATATATTACCAGGAAGGGCCCACCTACTCAAAAGCACTCAGTGCCTGTGAAAACCATTATGTGGCCCTGGAGACAGCACCTATGGCCAGGTCAGGAGACAGATGTGTTAGTATTACATACTAAAACATCGTCTTGGATCTAAATGTTCTTTTTATTTTCTTCTGAGTCCTAAAAGTATTGTGAGCCCTAGCACTATGTGGAGAGGACTTCTGAATCGTGTGGAGGCATCTGCCTTGCCCTACAAAGCCAGTGGTAGTGCGTAGAAGAGATGAAACTAAATGAGCACTGATGGATGCAGGGGGTCATTTGATCTGAAGGTTGGCAGGCCCCTGGTGTTCTTCAATAATAGAATAGAGTAATAAGAGCAGAACTATACAGTAAAGGATTTAGAGGAGATGGGAGGAAAAAGAAAAGGTGCCAACAATGTGAGAATCTCCTTAAGACGACAGCCTAGGGGACAGTTCCTAGAGGAGGAAGCAGGGTTGAATAAGTCTTGCATGGTAGTTTTCCTTAAATTTAACTTCTTTTGGGCACTTTGCTTTGGATTTCATGTCACTAAATGCTGTGAGCATTGTCAGGGGAGAAATTTGTAGAATTTAATAAATAATTGAATTCTGTCCAGATGGGACCACAGAGTCCATTGGGCTCTATAGAGCCATAGCTCTATAATGTTTTAATGCCTGCTAATGTTCAGCAGACAGTTAGCAAACTAACACAGTCTAGTGAAATGAATATGCAAACTGTTCTCTACTCTTTGGTACTTTTCCGGCCCTTAGAACTGTGTGTTAACATGACCTAATGTGACAGTTCGTTTCTCATATATCACATTTACTTAAATACTTTTCCTCTCCTCATCTTTCTCCTGATATTACTTAAATTATAATGAAGGAGATTATTTAGACACCTAGCTCCTGGCTCATTGTTACTTCAGTCAGTCTCATTAATCTTCAAGGACTTTTTCATTTACCAAAGATCTGTGAGTCATCCAAACACATGGTGCAATCAGAGGTAAATTGAATTGGGAATCTGTTTCCTGTCACTTTTCCTTTCATTTGTTCCACTGGCATTCCTCAAAAATATTGCTTAGATAGATAGTTTTGTGAACTGAAATAGTGACTTCAGTAGCTCAGATATTATTGTTCTAGCCTGTGGAATACCTACTTACTCATCTTTCCAGATGGACCTCAAAGGTTCCTTATTCTATGAAGGCTTTCCTCACTGCCTTTCAGCCCCTCACTCCAGCTAGAATTAACTCCTTCTTATTTTATACCTCTCCAATGTGAATATACTTCCATTATCATGGTTAAAGAGTGTGGATTCCTTTTGTTTCCTTATTTTCATGGTGAGTAATAGGTATTCTCTTAGTATCAATCATCTGGGATTGTTTTAACAGTCAAATGAGTTATTGCATACAAAGTTCTTAGAACTAAGTGTGGTGTATTGAATTGTGCACCCCAGTTTGGATGTGGTCTTGGTCTTGATCCATATTCTAGTGGGTGTGGACCCATTGAAAATAACATCTCTTCAAGATGTAACTTCAGCTAAGGTGTGACCCAACTGAATCAGATTAGGCTTTAATCCATATTACTGGAGTCCTTTATAAACAGATTAAAAGTCTCATGGACAGAGAAGCCATGGGGATCAGCCAGAAGCTGGAATTCAAGGCAACCCAGAAGAGAAAGGAGATGCTGCTGCCATGTGCATTGCCATGTGGCAGAAAAGCCAAGGATCCTGGATTTCCAGCAGCCCGAGAACACCACAGTCTTCGGGGAGAAAGCATCACCTTGCTGATGCTTCAATTTTGCATTTTTCCTAGCCTTCAAATTGTGAGCCAATAAATTCTCACTGTTTAAGTCAACCCATTGTATGGTATTTGTTTTAGCAGCTGGGCTAAAACAGTAAGTGTTCAATAAACATTAGCTATTATTTTTATTATATGTCATATTTAACTTCTAGGTTGTAAGCCACTAGCCTATTGTCCTGGTTTGTTTTGGGATATGCAACCCTTTTCATAGAAAAGAAAAGCACAAAGGAGTGATTTCCAAAATGACCCTCCTCTCTCATCCACTTCTTTTTTTTTTTTTTTTTTTTTTTTTTTTAAAGATTTATTTATTTTATTACATATCTCCCCTTCCCCCCCGTTGCGGCGACGCGCCGAGACTTGGTCACTGCACAGGCGCGGCTTTCCCCGCTTGTGGGCGGCTTCTGCTTCCATCACGGCCGGCTCCAGTTCGCGGGTGGCTGGCTGTGCTCGATTTGCAGGCGACCTGCCC
>PVKH010043599.1:0-10698 GCA_004027955.1 Chaetophractus vellerosus | reverse complement strand
CTTATCTGCGCCCAGTGTCACCATCTGGGTATGCCAGTTTCTGCCCAGGAGTGAGCACTGGGCGGGGGAATACATTGTCACTGAGAAGCAAACTCGATTTCCTGTTCAAGAAGCGGGTTTTAGCGGTCGCTCAGCCTGGGGGTGGGGGTGGGGGGTGGGGGTCTTCCTGCATTTTCTTCTTAAGGCTCAAGGAAGCTTAGGTTTTGAGGATTCCAGAGAAACCATTTTTTTTCCCTCAAAAGCAAGGTAAATATCCTTTATTGTAAGGTCACTTGAAAAGGTCAGTAGAATGCGGCTGTTAAACATAACTTCCAGGTGAAGTTGTGTGCATCCTAGAGAAAGCTAACTTTTTTTGTTTCACATTGAAGAAATTGTGTGAGGGATAATTGTATGGCTGTTTTTTGCTTGTTTGTTTTGAAGAACTTTTATTGAAAATTCGTTGAATTTATTTTAAATTTCTTACACAAAGTCTTTCTTCCAAAGACAGCCTTCTTTTTTATTATTTTACATATGATAGGCTCTACTTTCTATGAATCAGAAAGGGAAAAAAGTTAACTAAACCTTGCGCCTGATAGATGAAGAAAGCAACTTTCAAAGTCACCCTTTTTCACTGTCCTGCCGGCAGGGAAAATTTGTGTTGAGTCCCCATTTGCTTAAACTGATGCTTGCTCCTGTGTGCTTTGCTCTTCTGCTCTGTTCCTAATTGGTCCCACAGTTCAGCATGCTGGCCACATTTTTGTAAAAAAAAGGATTTCAACCATTTTATTGGAGTCTCTAGAGCTACCTTTCCTAATTAAATTGTTCAGTTGCTTCATTATTATTCAAATTGCATTTGTTAGCTTCTCCCAGATTCTTAGGAGAATCCGGAGATTTAGAAAGGGAAAGTATTTGCAAGGTATTTTAAATGGTAGACACAGTAGGATGAATGTGTGATACTCTTAAAAAAAAAAAAAAAAAAAAAAAGAAAGAAAAGAAAGCTACATCCTGGAGGAAAAGCCCTGTAATTTGATATTGTGTGGAGGCGAGAGGGGTTCCAGGATAAACAGTGAGCTGCTTATTTATTTTGCAGTTCTTGAAGGGGTAACTTTTAAAATTTGATTTGGGGGACTTGAAATTGAAGTGCAAAGCCCTACCTGCGGGGTGGGATTTCCTGAACTAAGAGCTTCCCAGAGCCCCAGCTTGGAGGCTTTGCTCTACTGCTGGCCTTACAGGCAAACTCACCTGTAACTGGTGCTTTTGATTACTTCAGTAATAAAATCCTCCATGTGAGTTCTCAAGATCAACCTGGAATCTTGCTGTAAAAGGATTGAGTATATTCATGCAGTAAGAAGAGAGACGAATTAATGTGCTCTGGCAAACAGTACTTAAACCTGGCCTCCTCTCCTGGGCCTGCTGTAGACAGGTGGTCTGTGTCTCAGAAGACACTCTCCACTATCTCTTGGCTTCTGTACTTTTCAGGATTTTCTGGCGTTGGTCTTGGGATTTAGGCCTTTAGCATGATTTCTCTCAGAACATTTGCTTTCCGGAGACAGATACCTCAGTCAGCAATTCTAGCTGGGATTGGTGTTGGGAGTTGTGACTTTTGTTCCTGTGACTGATTTCTGGGATCTAAAGTTGCCACCAAAAGGTCATCCTGATTTCCAGTGACCCTGGGCATATGTTGCACATTTACCTACTCTCAAACTTTAAAAACAGAACATGAAAAAAAAAATGGCCTTTTTTTCCCCTGAGAAAAGATGGATATAGGTACCCTTTGAACGATCAGCAAAGCATTATCTCTAACGAACCCTCTTTGGGTTAGTACTTGTGCTTACTAGTACCTGGGGCTTTTTTCCATGAGGCTCAGAAATCTACCCTGGCGGGTGGGATGCACGACTAACTGGCATCACCAGGTAAGTTGCAAAGTAAGTTGTCAGGAGTTGCACAAAAGAATGTGGTTTGAAGGAGCATAACGTGATTTTCATTTCTCTTAGTCTTATAAGGAAAGCTCTGGTTTTTTTTTTAATGCCTTGTAGGTTTTACCACGCTGTGCTAAATTTGAAAATGTAGTGCAGCTAAGGAGAAACTTAAATTGCACTTCTCTGGCTTCCACTCCAAATTTTATTCATGACTAGCAGGAGCATTCCAGGGCACTTTAGTTCTATTAAGGACAGATTTGGGCACCTCCCCCACCCCTTTCAGGGTAGTTAATCAGAGATAAGATAAGTCTCTCCTTTAACTCCTAAACTCCAGATAAAGCGCCAGAACAAGAGGGCAGTAATTAAACCATTAAAAACAATCGTGCAAAATATAATGATTTTTTTTAGACAATGACCTTTTAAATCTTTAATAAATTACTGTACATTAATAACTGTAGTAACAAGGAAAGCAATTAAAAGATCGTATTTAATCAGAAAGTGAAAAAAATTTCCCCTGAGAGTTCCTCCCAATTTTCAGGAGATACTTCAGCTAAGGTAGCTGCCCACCCACAGTCTGGCTAAGTGCAGTCTCTGTTTCCATAGTATCCTGTGTATTACCTTTGGGTGTCAGGAAGTGACAGTTTAGGTGGTTACTGGATGCTGGAAAGATCTAGAGGTCAGCAGATGATACTTCCCTGATGGGTGTAGATGGGATGAATCCAGCAATTCATGTTTCTCTATTAGTCAGCCACAGCTTTTTTCTTAAAAAATTAAAAAAAGTATTGGTCCATTATTTTTTCATTATCTCTTGAGAGTATGTAGAGATAATTATTCAGATACTGAAACCATAGTGCAGAGATGCCAGGGGACTTTTCTAAGGCCACATCATGAGCTAAAAGGGAGCAGGGTTTAGAAGAGGGTCAAGTGCATGTTGTGTGGAAATGTAAACCCCTTTCCTTGTGATTTTGTCTTGTCCAAAAAACAATTCGGTTGACTGCAGTCTTGGCCACAGCTACTACCTGCTTGGGTTTCTTTCTGACCCCAAAATACAGAGATACAGAATAGTTGGAATAGATAGAAATGCAGAATAATTAAAATGATTTGACCTTAGACACCGTCTTGTTCAAATAACTATATTAAGACAGCATATTTTATAGTGTATCCTTTGGAAACATGTTTCAGTGATTCAGGGTATCAAAATCTTGATTCTCTACTTTTATCAGAAATCTCTTACATTTTAATATTAGAACCAGAGATAGAGCAGTGTAATGGAAATAGAGACAGAAACAGTGAGTCCTGGATTAAGGACATGGCTGTGGCTCTGAGTTTGAAAGCCCATCTTTGTCAGTCCCCAGATGTGTTTGCCCCAGAGTTCAGCTGCCCTGTTCCCCCAGAGCAATTGTTGGTGGCAGGCTTTCATTCCCTACCACAGCTACCTCTTTCTTGCTCATTTTTCTTATTTCCTTTCTTTTCTACCTCTTTTATTATTCTTGTAGCCTTATCTTTTTATAGGAAAAAATTTTATTGTGCTAATTATATTCGCAAGTTTCCCCATTTTAGCCACTTTCATGTATACAATTCAGTGATATTAATTACATTCAAAATATTGCACGACCATCACCACCATCCATTTTTTAAAAATTTATTTATTATATGTCCCCCCCTTTCTGCTTGTTCTTGCTGTGTTCATTTTTGTGTTCTTCTATGTCTGCTTGTCTCCCCCACGTTGTGGCGACCCGCTGAGTCAGCTCACGGCGGCCGTGCCTGCTTGCAGGCCGCTTGCCCAGCCCACGGCGGCTTTGCCCTGCCCACGGCGGCTTTGCCCTGCCCACGGCGGCTTTGCCCTGCCCATGGCGGCTTGCCTTCTCAAGGCAGTCTGCCCACTTGAGGAGGTCCCGGGAACCGAACCTGGGACCTCCATGTGGTAAACCAGCACCCTACCAGTTGAGCTACAGCCGGCCCCACCACCATCCATTTTTAAAGCTTTTTTATCACCTGGAAGGAAATTCTGTACCCATTAAGCAATAACTCCTTACTCCTCTTCTCTCCCCACCCCGTACCTAATAACTTGTAACCTGCCTTCTCTGTCTCTATGAATTCTAGATATTTCATGTTGTGAATTCCCACAATATTTGTCTTTTTGTGTCTGGTTTATTTTACTCAACATGATGTTTTCAGGGTTCTTCTGTTGTGGCATGGACCAGGCTTAGCTTCTTTTTATGACTGAAGAGTATTCCACTGAGTGTATATACCACATTTTCTTTATCCATACACCTGTTGGTGGACACTCAAGTTGCTTCCATTTTTTGGCTATTGTGAATAAAGCTGCTGGGAACATTGATGTTACAAATATCTTTTCAAGTCCCTGCCTTCACATCTTTTGAGTATATTCCTAGAAGTGGGATTGTCAGGTCGTATGCTGTGTTTGACTTTTGGAGGAACTGACAAACTGATTTTCACAGTTATACTGTTTTACATTCCCACCTGCAGTGTACAATGGTTCGTATTTATCATCCTCCATATTGTTATTTATGTAATAACCTTCATAGTGGGTATGAAGCAGTATCTCATTGTGGTTTTGATTTGCATTTCCTTAATGGCTAATGATGTTGAGCTTTGTTTTATTTAAGTTTTTTTTTTTAATCCTCTTCTGCCAAAGTCTTAAAAGCTGTCTTGTGACAGTGGTTTTCCCAGGTTCTGCTGTGATACTCAAGACAAGCAGGCCTGAAGCATCCAGGAACCAGCCTGATTTTCTCTTCTTAAGGACCTCTAGGGAACCCTCCAGTTGGTTTTCCAGTGTGTAAAATAGAGGAGTACATAAAACCAACTTTGATTCATTTTCAGAGTTGTTGTTAAAAACAAAACACAAACTCACAGGAACACATTTTGCTTCTTGTAAGACCATTGGTAAATCAGAACACATTTGAAACATGTGATTTGAGAAGATTTTATAGAGAAAGATTTGGTCTTCATACAGAAATAAAAATCACCTTCATATTTGCCTTTGTAAATATTCTGTTTGTATTTAATTCTCCTCACTAAGTAGTTAATCATATGGACAATGACTTTTCATGATTTTTTTCATGTTCTCTTATTAGTAGTACTGTTATTATTGATGTTTAATTCTCACTTGGGTTGGAATTTATTGAACTCTGAGTCTTGAATGTATAAATAGTTCCATTGATCAACTTCTACTCCAGGAACATAAAGGAGCCACATATAATGTTGCAGAGAGAAACAAACCAGAGACCCTTTCCTTAAACCAAAACTACATAGACCCTTAAAGCCATTGTAGACCCAGCAGAATACTAATAGCAAAGAGATTCTAACTTTCCCTGAGTGAGCCTCTGACTGTAGTCACATTCCACTATAGACCCTCTAGTTGCTTAGGCTTGGATTGGGAAGAAAAAGAAAGAAAAAAAGGTGTGTGTATGCTGAAAGAGACTGACAGATGAGGAAATTCGGGCTCACGGATTAGGGACATATCAGGGGTTATACAGCTAGTAAATGGCTGAGTTGGGACATGAACCCCAGTCTGGCACTAATCCAGTAATTTTTTAACCATTCTGCTTGCTCTGACTTGGCCACCACATTACCCTCATTTTCCCATTAAATTTTTGTTTTATTTTCTGGTTTTGGGCCTGTTCAAAAGTGACAGCTCTTGGAGAACTTTCCTCCTTAATTATAATAGCTTGCAAATGTATAATACATCAGTGTTTATAAAATACATTTAATAGGATGTTTCAATCTTCCCCGAGAGACCCTTTGAGCTCAGCGATGCAGGGCCAACTCTTAGGGTCAACCTAAAGAGGTACACCTTGACTTTCAAATCCCATTTTCCTGATTTCTGGTACCTTCTTTGTTATAATAAGCATCCCAGGCAGCCTCGGGGCCTAAGGTGCCAGTTCTTTCCTTCCTTCTTTGTTAAAAGGCCTGTGGGCTTTCGAACTGGCTTTGCCAAATACTGGATAATTGAAGGGGATTAAGTAATGAGTATGCAGGTGTTAAAGACTGATGATGGCTCAGTTAGATGGCCCTTCCCCATAATGCTGTTCCTTGGGTGGGCAAGTTTTGCTTGGGTCTTCAGGAGTCCAGTTACAAAGTTGAGGTAGTTAGGAATTTCTGGTACTGAAAGGACCAAAGGGAAGGCTAGTTCAGTGTCCCTGACCATAGTAAATAAACTTTACTTAGCTGATCCTCTTGATGTGCAATTCTAAGTGCTATTCTGGGCAAAAGTTGGACTTGAAATTTCTTTTTAAAGCTTGGGTTAATTTTGCTTTAAATTATGCTGTCACTTTATTCAGTTCATCCAACATATTTATTGCAGTAGTCTCAGTTTTCAGATCTGTAAAGGATAAATGGTGGAGCTTCTACTTGAGATTCAGAAATGACACTGTAGGGCACAGAAGTGGTCAGTAAATAGTAACTGCTGGGTGAGAAAAGATGGGAGCTGGTTGGGTTTTAGCTGTTTCACTGTGACAAAGCTAAACCCCCTCAAATCTGGCCCTACCCTCAAAGCCAGCAAGATAGGAAAAGAAAGGACCCTCAAGGCATGACTTCATTCCCACTACACACCCATCAGGCTTCCAAACGTTCTTATTGTCCTTCTGAGGTGCCAGATTCTTCCCCACCCAAGCTGTACACCCACAGGCACCTCAGATTCAACAAATTCAAACACCTATTCAGCCTCTTCTTCACCATCTTGGGCGAATGGGCCAATGGGCCCCTGTTCACTCAGCCTGCCATGTAGGGAACCAGGGACTACTCTCTACCCCTCAAATCCAAGAGGTCGCCAAGTCTTATCAAGTCTACTTCAGTATCTCTCACCAAGTCTTATCCAGTCTACCTCAGTATCTCTTACCAAGTCTTACCGAGTCTACCTCGACATCTCACAAGTCCATTCCTTTGCTCATTTCCGTGGCTGTCTTAGTTTGCCAGGCTTCTGTAACAAAGTACCACAGACAAGTTGGCTTAAACAACAGAAATTTATTATCTGGTGGGTCTGGGGGCTTGTAGTTGGAAATCAAGGTGTCAGCAGGGCCGTGCTCCCTCTTGAAGGGGATTGCCCGCTCCGTGACTCTCCATGGTTTCTGGCGGGTGGCCTCCATCCTTGATGCTCCTTGGCAATCTCTACCTCTGTTACATGGCCGTCTCACTCTTTTTGTGCTCAGATTTCCTCTTATCATAAGGACTTCAGGTATATCGAATTAGAGCTTGTCTTAATCCAGTTGGGCCTCATCATAACTAATAACATCTTCAAAGATCCCATTTACAATAAGCTCATATTCACAGGACTAGGATTAGGACTTGTCGGCTTTCTTCAGACGTTTAGCAGATAGTGGAAGGAGGTGGGTGCTCCTTCTACCTGTTGTACTCCACACATTTCAGTGAGAGTTAGGGAAGGTGGAGAGGACTTTGAAGTGATGGTGTGGATGTCCACTATTCCTCCTGGACATCGCTAGCCCCTGGAGGTGGGGGAGAGGAGACTGCCTCCCTTCATACCCCAGCTCCCACATTCACTTCCTCCCCAACCCCACCCAGATGCAGATATCCTCGTGTGTGAGGGGGGAAGAGGGAAGGGAGAATGGTGCACAGGGTTTATCTGCTTGGCTCTTTTTATTTTGATTCTCCAAATAATGATCTTTTGGGTTATCTTCATGTCCCTTCCTGCTGTGGGCTTCCACCAGTTCTATCCTGTACAGCAGAAGCCTGCCATTCGTAGTCAAGGTTGTAGGTTCCTTCTTCAGTCTAATCCATGGGTTCTTAACCTTTTTTGTTCCATGAACCCCTTCTCAGAATGTAGTGGCAGATAGTTTTATGACACTCAACTTAGCGTCAGGTCTAACAGCTACCATAATTTTGATGTATGGATGAGCATAAATGATTTTTCGAGATATGCAACAACTGTAATGTGATATGAAATGAATACTGTAATTTATTGCACACATTTATAAGTGAAGGAAATGCTAGATTTCAGTTACAGGTCAGAGAAAATACGGGTAATAAATTGATATTTTCAATTCAAGCTCACAGAACCCCTGAAATCTTTCCATGGACCTTTTGGATTAAGAACTCCTTATTTTAGATTTTAATCTGTTTTTTTTTTTTTTAAAGGAATTTCTTCATTGTCAACTTTGAGTTCTGTTTCAAGCTCAGTTATCCATTTGCTTATTTATTGTTCATGCCTTTTCTGTTAGGGATTTGGTATGGGAGGGAAAGACTGCAGCATGTTATCAGTCTGATATTTTGAAACTGGAAGCCTTGGTTTCTTTTTAATTCATGTCCTGCTTTTGCTAAGATTGTTTTGTAATGACAATACTTTGAGATGGTAAAATAACTAATCACTGGTGAAGGAGAAAGCCAATGACCTTGTGGGGTAGATTACTTCCACATTACTGTTTATATAGTATATTATCAACAATTGTTGAGTTGGGAAAAGTGTGTGGGTAGGGTGGAGGTGAGGTGTTGATTATAGTGAAACTGTGTGTGCATATCTGTACCTGATTACTTTTTGTTTTTTCAATCATTGTTTTATTTGAAACTTGTTGATTTACCTAAACCTATCAGAAATTGAAAAATGAAATTTACAATGATATTATCAAGTATTAGCATGTGCTTTGGACAGTTGTAGAGTTTTTTTTTTAAATGTGAGTTGCAATAGGGAAATAAAGGATTACTTTCTGTTCTCTGTTGGATTAATTTAGATTGGCACCAGGAACTGTGAAAAACAAAATGAGGTATAGTTCAGAAGAAAATGAAACTAAGAAAAAAATGTATATTCCGCCTTTTTCTTTAAAAGTTGGTTCCTTTTATTGGTCTAAGTTTCTTAGTGTTTTTTTCAAATTGAAATACAATTCGCATACTGTAATAGCCACCCTTTTAAAGCGGTTTTTAGTATATTCACAAAGTTGTGCAATCGTTACTATTATCCAATTACAGAACATTTTATCATCCCAAAAAGTAATCTAGCATCCATTAGCAGTCATTTCCTGTTCCTTTCTCCTCTCTATGGGTTTGCTGATTCTGGACATTTCATCTAAATAGAACCATACAATATGTGGCTTTTGGGGTTTGGCTTCTTTTACATACTATGTTTTCAAGGTTCTTCCGTGTTGTAGCTTACATCAGTATCTCATCTCTTTTTACGGCTGAATAATTTTATACTATGTTTTGCTTTTTGCATTCTTCAGTTGATGGGATTTTGGATTGTTTCTACTTTTTGGCTATGCATAATGCTGCTATGAGCATTGATGATGTACTTGCTTTTGTGTAGACATGTGTTTTCAGTTTTCTTGGGTATTTACCTAGGAGTGGAATTGCTAGGTTATATGGTAACTATGTCTAACATTTTGAGGAACTACCAAATTGTTTTCCAAAGTGGCTATGCCATTTTATATTACCATCAGTAATGTATAAAGGTTCAAATTTCTCAGTGTGCTTACCAACACTTGTCATTATCCTTCTTTTTGATTATAGCTATCCTAGTGGGTGAGAAAAGGCATATCTCATTATTGTTTTGATTTGCATTTCCCTAATGACTAATGATGTTGAGCATTTTTTCATATGCTGAATGGCCATTTGTTTATTTCCTTTGGAGAAATGTCTATTTAAGTCCTTTGCCTACTTTTAAATTGGGTTGTCTTTTTATTATTGATTTGTAAATATTCTTTATATATTCTGGATTCTAGATCCTTATCAGATAAATGATTTGCAAACATTTTTTCCAATTCTGTGGGTTGTCTTTTCACCTTCATGAAGAAATCCAATTTATCTCTTTTTTCTTTGGTTGTTTGTGCATTTAATATCATCTATAAAGAACCATTGCCTAATCCAAGGTCATGAAGACTTATACCTATATATATTTATATTTAAAGAGTTTTATATATTCAGCTCTCACATTTAGGTCTTTGATTCATTTTAAGTTTTTGTTTGTTTTTGGTGTATGATGTGAAGTAGAGGTCCAATTTCATTCTTTTACACATAGATATCCAGTTGTCTCAACACCATTTGCTGAATGAGTCTTATTTTGGGGGGGGGGGCATAGTAAGTACATTATTTAAAAAAATTTTTAAATATATTTTTTTATTAGAGAAGTTGTGGGCTTACAAAACAATCTTGTATAATGTGCAGTATTCCCATACATCACCCCTCCTCCAGCACTTTTCATTATTGTGGAACATTTGTTACAGATTATGAAAGAACATTATCAAAATATTACTACTATGGTGCATAGCTTACATTTGGTATATTTTTCCATACAACCCTGTATTATTAACACCATGTATTAGTATTGTACATTCCATGGGAGAACACTCTCATATTTGTACTGTTAACCACAGTCCATCATCCACCACATGGTACACTGTGTTAGTCTCATGCTTGTAAAATCTGTCCAAAGTGTACACTCAGTGACTCTCACTTTCATCACAGAGTTGTGCATTCATCACCTCAGTAAATTTTCCTTAGTCCAAAAGAATTAAAATCCCGTGCCTCTTTATTATGGACCTTTAGCATTGATATAGCACCTTCTTTGACATCGACATAAGTATATTACAGTATTGCTGTTAACTATAGTCCACAAGTTACATTAATTGTATTTTTCCCATATATCACCATATTCTTACCACCTTGTAATACTGCCGTACATTTCTTCTAGTTCATAAAAGAATGTTCTTGTATATATACTATTAACCACAATCCTCATCCACCACTGGGTTCACTATGTTATTCAGTCCCTAGATTATTCTCTAGCTTTCTTTCAACTGACATTTGCATCCCTTTCTGTTTGAATGAGTCTCAT
>PVKH010043598.1:0-10700 GCA_004027955.1 Chaetophractus vellerosus | reverse complement strand
AGCCTATTGTTATGGGGTGCCTAAGGGTTGCCTCCTGAGAGCCTCCTCATTGCTCAAATGTAGCCTCTCTCTAAGCCAAACTCAGCATATGAATGCATTACCTTCCCCCCAGCATGGGACATGACTCCTGGGGATGAGCCTTCCTTTGCACCGAGGGATTACTAACAAGTGCCAACTGGCAATGTGATTGGAAAAAGACCTTGAATAAAAGGGGGAAAAGGTAAAGACAAATGAGTTCATAAGGCTACAAGACTTCAAAATGAGTCGGGAGGTCATCCCAGAGGTAACGCTTACGCACATTTCAGTAGGATCTCATAGAACTCCAAAGTTGTTATCACCCCAAATAGTGGGGTTCCTGAGGGCTCTGGAGACACCCAGGTCCTATGTCAGGGTGGACAGCTCCGGAGTTTTGTGCCTTGCCAGTGGGCCCTACTTTGGAGTTTGTGCTTCTCAGAATGACAGAGTTGGACCGAACTATGTCTTCCTTGTACATCGCTCATCTGTTCCTTCTATTCAAACCTGTACTTGGTGCTGGAGTTTGTAGGTGTATGTGTATAGACTTGAGTCTTTGGGCTGTCCATGTGCCAGCTGGGCCTGGAACCTCGGTGGAGCAGCAACTCCTACTCTACAGCTCATTGGACTCACCCAGACAACTGGCAGGGAGATGATGATGGACAACAGCCATCACAGGGAATGGAGAGAGTCTGCAGCTGCAGGCAGGATAATCTCATCCATCTTCCCCATGGGATATAAGCCTCCTCTCAACTGTAAGTAGAATGGACATCACCATCCTAGACTCCTCAGGGTTGAGGGGAGAGCGATGGACTAGAGTGGACTTACTGGTATTCTACTATAGACATATTGTGATTCAAGCAAGGAAGAAATTACAACATTGATGTGGAGCCAGTGGCCACTGGGGGCTCTGTGGGCAGGGAGAGGGAAAAGCAGTTGTAATACATGGGGCTTTTTTGGGATGGGGAATTGTCCTGAGTGACATTGCAACGACAGATATAGGCCATTTTATACCATCATATAACATGCAGAACTGTGTGGGAGAGAGTGTGGTCTACAATGTGAAGTATAGTCCATGCTTAATGACAAAGCCCCAGGATGTGTTTATCAATTGCAACTAATGTGCCACACTAATGAAGGATGTTTATGTGGGAGGATGTGGGAGGTGTGGGAGGTGGGGCATATGGAAATCCCTATATTTTGTGTGTAACATTTATGTAATCTAAGTACCTTTAACAAAAAAAAGAATAGATGACCATATAAGGAAAGAGAGACCCTGAGTTGAACTAAGGAGAGGCATAGTGTAATGGTTTGAGTTTGATTTAATTATGAATTCCAAAACTATAGATTAGATTATGTTTGTAAACTAATCTGTTCATCTGGGCATGATTAAGTTATGAGTAGGGCGTTAACTGCCACGGCAGTGAGACGTTGAGCCCCACCCCTCGGTGGGCATGGTCTCAAGTATAAAAGGCTAGACAAGAGGCAGCAGAGAAAAGCAGATTGAGAGAAGCAGAGAGTTGGAGAAGGAGATTTGAGAAGCAGTTCTGATGCTGGAGTGAGCCGTTCGCCCGATAGTCTACAGCTGCCTTGTGGAGAGACGCAATGCATGGAAAGCCTCATGGTCTACAGCTGAACTCGTGAAGGAAACAGAAGCTAAGCCCGCAGAGAACGCAGCCCCGGGAACAAAGGAATCCAGAAGTCTGAACCCTGGAGATGTAGGCAGCCATCTTGCTCCAGAACATGGACTTTGGTATGGGAAGAAATTTATGCTTTGTGGCCTGGTAACTGTAAGCTTCTACCCCAAATAAATGCCCTTTATAGAGACCGACCAATCTTTGGTATATTTCAAAAGGCACGCCTGTGGCTGACCAAAACACATAGTATAACCAAAGAATAAGGAAAAGGGGGATTAGATTTGAATGAATTTATAGAGATAAGATTTGGGAAGAAAAGCTATTGTAGATAGTATTTATTGGTTAATGGAATTAGGGACTGGACAGGTTCTGCAAAGGGGGGAAATTTCCAATATAATAGACTTTAGAGGTTGAAGTAGATTTTAAATAAAATGGATGGTCCTTTATTTGCACAAGCTTCATTCAGAGCCCTAGCTTTTTATTTGTAATTTTGTGCCTTTTAACTTAGTGATGACCCCAAAATTTGTGTAAGATTGAGGTCCTGCAAAACCTTGCTAAAAATGGCATTAAACCAAACAAGAAAAAACTGAGTCCTGCAATTTTACATGTTTGCCAGGTTTCTTAGAGGAGCTGAAGTTTGGCCGTGATATCTTTCTGTTTCTGTACATATTTAGAGGTGAAGGGTACTGAGGAAATTCCTGATTTAATTTTTTTAAATAACATAAAAATGTTTTTGAGGATAGCTGATACAAAATATAATGAGAGGCAGAACACTTATTCTCTGAATGAGTTGGGGAAGGGTCTATAGGTTTCCTTTCAACTCCTGTTTTATAAATATATAAACATAAATTTCTTTTTTTTAAAGATTTATTTTATTTGGGTATTTCTTTCTCCCACCCCCCTCACTTTTGTGCTTGCTCTCTGCTCTCTGTTTGTCTTCTTTTTAGGAGGCACCCGGAACTGAACCTGGTACCTCCCATGTGGAAGGGAAGAACCCAGTCACTTGAGCCACCTCCACTCCCTGCTTATTTTGTCTCTCTTTGTGTTTCCTCACTGTATTTCTTTGAGTCATTTCGTTGAGTCATCTTGTCAGCTCACTGTGTCAGCATGTCACGTCAGCTCACTGTCTTACTCATATGCTACAGGAGGCACTGGGAACTGAACCCAGAGCCTCTCATGTGGTAGGCGGGCACCCAACTGCTTGAGGCACATCTGCTTATATATTCTTAATATATATATCTTGTTATTTGCATTATATATGTTTTATAATATTATATATTAAACAACCTCTTAAAAATAATTTGAGCTATTGCAGATTCCCCTCAAATTCCATTTTAAATCATGGAATAGAGAAGATCTTCCTCCTAAAGATTTACTTAATTGGAAGGTGAATAATAACAATTTTCAACCATAATAGCTATCAATTACTGAATACTTATTCTAAGCTTTATTTTTTTATTCTTTGTAGGTAAAAAACACAAGTATCATTTTCATCTTACGGATAACTAAATACTTTCAGAAAAAGTAAAGTCTCCATCTTTGCACAACCAATAAGAGGCTGTGCTAAGTTAAACCCTATTTCGCTTTGGTTTTAAAGCCAAATCTTTTCCCACTAAATCAGTTTGATAACAAGTCTATTGCTCTATGCTGGCACAAAAGGAAATCAGCCTATTGATTCTGAACACTTTGTTTTTTATTTTCCATAAAGGAAGTGGCAGGTTGAGAGCTGCTTGTTTTCTAAACTTAGATGCCATGGTTGACAATGTTTTCCTCCCTGAATGGGATTTCTATCCTATTTATTTTGAGATGTTATGGACTGTACGTAACAAAATTAGATGCTGTATGTCTTAATAAAGAGACTGGGATGTTCATGGTTAAGGAGATAATAGTGTTCCTTGATTTTGGGGGTTAGATAAGATTAGGGTTTTAATCTTGGCTCTGCTACTTGTTCACTCTGTGACCAAGGCAATTTCCAAGCCACAGTTTTACCATCTGTTAAATAAGAATGATGGCATTACATCCAGACAATATTGTTATTTAAAAAGCATCTGTAATCAAGCAAATCAAATGTTTAGCACCTCATTTTCCTTCCCCTTATTCTCCTCCTTTATTTCCCTCCCCCATTACTTCCTTCTTGTTGATTTTCCAGAAGTTAATTTTCTGTACTATTCTGCTTAACTGATTTCTAATATTTCATTGTGGCCTATTTTACAGTCAAAGATGAATGATGAAAGAAGGAAAATGAAGTACGTACTCTCTTACTAGAGAAGTCAAGTATTTTTCTCCCTCCAGTCATTCTCAGGCCTAGTACATCATTTTCAATATTTATGATTGGTATTGAATAATAAAGCACATTAGCTAAATATACATACTAAAAATGTATTAAATGAACAGATTTTTAATGCCAATATAAATCCAAGGGCTAAACTCTACACAGCGGAGCAAGCAAAGCTCTCTGACTTAAGGGTAGTATATATATAAACAACTAAAGTGTTCTCTGCAACTATATCTCAGCTTGGGGCTCCCTGCATGAAGACTGTCTTTGAAGCGCCTGAAGAGAAACCAGGTAGAGAGTCATAGAAATAACTTGTAGGCTCACAGGCTGTAGCCTTTTAGTTTAGCAGTAGGGTCCTTATTCAGGGAAGTGCATTCTCAATAAACTTGAGAAGGATCAGCTGAGCTTGGATGGGAATATCCTAAATAGTCAAAGAAGCAGACTCAACATTTATTCACAAGTTTATTGATTCTTGGAGCCATTTGCAAAGAGTACTGCCCTGCTATTTTACCCTTCTACTTGGACCAACATCAAAAAGTCCAATAATAAGTATTACAAATCTGTGATTATACTGAAAGCCACTGCTTGTACAATTTGGATGGAATGTATGGTGTGTAAACAAATCTGTTTTTTTTTAATGTATACATTTAAAAATAAGAGTTGGAACTCATAAAATAATTGCATGGAAAATTATTAAATTAGGCTTATATGAATAAAGACTTTAAACAAAACAAAGAAAATCCTTCCATGTCTCTTGCAAAGTGAACAAATGAAGGAGAGGATCCAAACCTATGTGAATAGCAGGATTTACTAGTATTTTTAAAAATATAAAATTATACATATTCCCATTGAAACATCTTTTTGAATGACAGTATGTGTGGTTTTTATTTTCATATATGTTTAATATTTAACACCAAGGACTTTATAATGGTTTCAGAGTTTTATTTATTTGTGAATTCCAAAAATATAGATTGAATTATTCTTGTAAACTAATCTGTTCATCTGGGCATAATTGAGTTGTGATAAGGGCATTAACTGGGTCCTGCCCCTCGGTGGGTGTGGTCTCAAATGTAAAGGCTAGGCAGCAGATTGAGAGAAGCAGATTGAGAAAAGCAGAGATTTAGAGAAGGAGATTTGAAAAGCAGTTCTGATGCTGGAGTGAGCCGTTCGCCCGATAGTCTACAGCTGGCCTTGTGGAGAGACGCAAAGCATAGAAAGCCTCATGGTCTACAGCTAAACTTGTGAAGGAAACAGAAGCTAAGCCCAGAGAGAAACGTAGCCCCAGGAACAAAGGAATCCAGAAGCCTGAACCCTGGAGACGTCAGCAGCCATCTTGCTCCAACACGTGGACTTTGGTATGGAAAGAAATTTAAGCTTTGTGGCCTGGTAACTGTAGGCCTCTACCCCAAATAAATACCCTTTATAGAGAGTGACCAATCTTTGGTATATTTCAAAAGGCACAGCTTTGGCGGACCGAAACAGACTTATTGTCATTATAATCAGAAAATAACATTATTCTATCATCACTACCATACATACATGGAGTGCTGACTTTTATCCAAATAAGAACTGTGATTTTGACAACTCACATCAGTGTAGACAGGTGAAGAGGACATTAAACTCCATTTTGAAATCCAAATAAATGATGTTCTACATTTTATTACTTACTTAAAAAATGTACGGTTGACCTATAAAACATGAATATGCCTTAATAGTCATGTTATTTCCTATGATACGAAATAGTATTTTATTCAGAAATCCCATCTTTTAAAATGAAATATATAAATCACCCCAGAAATTTATCACATCACAAAAAACTACCAAATTCAGTGTTTGATGAATACTAATGGCAATATACCACTTGGAATTTGAAAAAACATGAAATTATTTTGCAAAACAGTGCTAAATAGTACAATAAGGTATCACTATTTAAGATTTGAAATACCCAATGTCTAGGCGATGTGGAAAAAGTGGTCTAAGTGCTAAGAAGTTACTGTCCAATTGAAGATATGAAGATTCATCTAGAGAATAAAAAAACAATCAAGCAAACTTTATAAATCTTTTCTATATTATTCAGAAGAATGCTAAGTTTCATTATGAGGAGGCAAATAGGATATAAATAACATAATATGGAACTCTACCAAGTTAATAAAAAAGACGTTTCTATACTAATTTATTTTCCTTTTTCTCAAAGTAATCTAAAAAATTCAAGATTTCCCCTGAAGCTAGGAAGAAACTGCATATACTGGGTTTATCTCAAGCCCCTAGAACACATTCTCATATTTGAGGGCATAAACAAAGCATATCTTTATTGGCCTGAGGTAGCCAATATCAAGGTGAGAAGAGCAGTGCCATACCTGCTACAGCAGGAAAGGGTCCTTTCTCAATGACTCTCAATCAATTTTAGCAACCAACTGAACTTGAGCAGAAAAAAATAAACACAATTTGGGAAACATTTAGGTAAATTAGATTTAAGTATATGGTCTTCATATAAAATGACTGCTAGAGGTAATAAATTAATACTTTATTCATATTTCAGCTAACAAACACCCTATAACATGATTTCACCAAAATTTAGATTACAAAAAAACATATTTTCCTTTGTGAATAATGTAAAAATTATATATATATATATTTTAATTTTAAGGATATTTTTGGTGCTTTTATTATACATGAGAATGAAACAATGGTAAATGGTAAAATTTCTCTTCTATTTATATAATAATATGATATTTTATATTGAGTTTCTATAAATTCCTATCTTGAGGACTATAGAAATCATTTTAAAATATTTCCCTATATGTAGTTTTATGGTTTTCTATAGTTTTTCTGCTAAGAGAAATTCAAGGTCAATCTACTCATACATAATAATGAGTGTTCGTTTCATTTATGGATCAATGTTCATGTTTGATTTCATATCTCAAGACAGAAAAGTTTTTAGACCTATATTTCTTTTTAGTGATAGCACAATCTTCAGTTGTTAGGAGAGCTGTCAATCTCTTCTTAATACAGTCAAGTCCTTTGGAGAAAAGTACAGGCCAAAGGGGAAAACCCAGAATGGAAAATTTCTGAAGCTGATTATGGGGAAGCCTGAATGGTAGTCAAAGGTAAATTTCCAAAGGGATTCTATTTACATTGCTCTATCAAATAAGGACCAGAGAATAAGTCATTCCTTTTATGGCATTTATTTCATACTGCCTATTTTTTCATAAGTTGGACTTCCTTCCCGGCTAATTAACCACTAAACATTTTACAAGCAATCCAAGTGCGGAAGCAGTAAAAGATGAATTGCACTTACGGAGTAATTGACAAAGGCTGTATTGGGCATTTTAAGCAATGACGGTGTGCATCTTAATACCGGAAGAAAGGCTTATGTACTGCTATTTGACAGGTCATTAGTTAGTCTCAGACCTTGGCATCAGATAATAGAGACTTAAAGCTCAAATATACTCAGATGCACTAGGGTGCGGGTTCTCTAGTGCAAAAGAGTTTCGGAGGAAACACTTAGTGTTCTTGACTTGGCATTATCAAAAAATTCCTGATGTTATCTCAGATGAATTCCCTAGTTATTTTATTTTCTTTTGACAGTAAAGTGAGAGCTGACAAACCAAACAGTTCTCAAGGAAATTCAGTTACTGAACTGTCTGACAGCTTGTCTTGCTTCTTTTACTAAACTTTCCAAAGTTGCTTGCAGTGTGTGTAATAGTTTTGTTTGCAAGATATACACCGTATTTTATAAATAAAATTGAAGTACAGTTAATAGAAAGAGAAAACTTTCAGAAATTTAATATTTTTTCATTGAAAAAGAAACAAGACAATGACAATGGATTTGGGATTATTTAAAATTTTATGTTGAGAGTCTTAGCTTTTTTGTAACATTCATGGCAATCAGAAGGGTAAATACTAAATTGTTCCTATCTCTAAGAAAATTGAAATCTATCAAATATTTATTGCTGTGAAATCTTCAATTAATTAGTTTGTACTCAAATGGTATATTTACTAAATTTAAAACTGTATTTATTTTTGAATAAGAATATCCCTAGTTGTTGGATAACCACACTAAGTAACCATGGTTACTAGTTCTAGTGGCATATAAGTCTTCTGTTTATTTCCCAAAATGGGGATAAATGGTGGATGGGATAAAGTATACCATATCTGTATACATGGTTATATCATACATAACCTGTATAAATTACTTTCTTATTATAAAATCATTTTATAAAATAGAACCATTTAGATTATCATAACTATGAGAAATAATAAAAGAAGAAAATGGTATCTGGAAACAAGACTTTAAAAAAAGAACTACTTTGCTTCTACTGACTATTATATTTAACTTAAATTTAGAAGATCGTCTTGAAGTATTACAACTCAAGATTATGCTGCAGAGAAATATGAGAGAAGAATAACATTGCAACTATACTCTATGGCTTTTTTACCTAAGCCTGCCTATCTTCAGGGAAGTAGGAAATAAAGAATCTTTGAAGGATTAGAGTTTTTCCGAATCCTGTTTTAAAACAAAATAGTTATGCTCTGATTAGGGAGTGAGTCATTTACCCTTCTCTTTTCCCAGTATTTCAACATTTCTCAAAGTATGAAATTAGGTATGCTGTACATTTTTTACTGAGTTAAGGCAGATATTTTTCAAAGCTTCTCTATTTCCAAAGCAAGGTCTTTCTCTTGCCAGAAACTTGCCCTTTATGGCATTTAATGAGCACCTGGTCCTGGAAAGAAGAGGACTTTAAAGTTAAATAAACTTCCAAGGTGATATATCTGTTTTGCAGCAAGCTAGAGGCAAAACCAAGAACTCTTGAGTTCAAATCTGAAATGTTTGTGTTTTATTCATTAATTAATTTGCTTACATATTCAACACACAGTTATTACACTCATACCAAGATGCAGAAAATATGCTAGGGACTTGTGAAGCAAGGATAACTAAATGTAAAAACAAACAAGCAAAAAACTGTCACTATCTTCGTGTCTTTATGTAAGGAGAAATGGACATGTATCAAATCAAGAATTATATAAACATTTAAGTGTTATAAGGAAAAGAGAAGGAATTAGAGGAAACTTCACCATAGGAATCTCACTGATTTAGTGGAATAAAATGCAGTTTCCCTTCGAAAAATTCACTTGGTCTCTGCCCTAACTCATATGTACCTCAAACACCACTTGTAGTTTTAATCATAGGTAAAAACTGCTCATAAAAATCAGCTTTCCAATAGTTACTGTTCTTCAGACACATTTTAAAACCAAAATTAGAGCAAGGTATTTCTAGATTTTATTTGATGTATATTTTCTAGAGAATATGTTATGCAACTGACTTTCAATTACATTAATAATGAAAAAACACAACGGAAACCATACAATACTAACACGTACATTGATTGATATTTAATGTTCAGTTCCAAACAGAATTAACAATAATAGATAAATACTTATTTGTAATACTATTACTTCTCTTCAGCAAGGTGAAAAATAAACCTTTAGATATGATATAAGATTCTCAGCACATCCCTCAACTCAGTTTAATCTTTCCTCCTCCATTACTGTAATCCTTGAAAAAATTCCACCAATGACTAAAAACCCAGCTGTCTCCTAATACCAGGCTGGACATTTGGGAAGGAACACAATTTAGCTAACTGGGCTCTCTCTAAACTCAAAACGACAAATCTCAAGTGAGCATTACAATTGCTTTGCATAGCAATAAATTTTCTTAGAAAAATCCCATCTTTGACTATTGTAGATGACACAACTTTTTCTTCTTAATCAGCAAAATCTTCCATATCTCCTCTCATTCCCAGTTGATGACCTTGCTGATTTCACTGAGAAAATATAAACAATAACAAAAGAACCATCATATCCTCCCATGACACCTAGATATTAACCAGCAGGCAACTGGACCTATATACTCTGCTTTTTTATTCTGTTGTACCATCCAACAGAATTCATTCTCTTGCATCTCTACTGAAGTTGTTCCCTTTGCTTATTGCAACACCAACTTTTCACCCTCCATGACTAATTCTCATTAACACACAAATGCATTGTGATAGCCACAATCTTAATCCTGAATCCCATCTTGCAAAAATGAAGGCCTACTCAACCTCTGCACAGGTATATTATAACAATAAGATCTATGCAAGGTGGATTGTGCACTTGGCTCCCTACGTTTGTGGATTTTTATGCATTTAGTCCTTCCAACAATGCTATTCAGTAGCTACTATCATGTTTACATTTTTACAGATGAGGAAAGTGCTGCAGAGAGAGAAAAACTTCCCTAAAGCAATCATCTGGCAAGTTGAATAGACTGAATTTAAACCTAGACATTCTGGCTAAAGAACCCTGGTCTTAGTCATGATGCCTTATTCATATTTAATATACCCAAAATTGAACCCTCATAATTATCCCTCTAAATAACCCCCCCACGCCAATTTCCCCCATCACAGTAATGTTAACTATATTCCTTTAATAACTTTGGTAAAATTCTAGGAATTATCCTTGGCTGCTCTTTTTCTCTCAACCCCCAGATCCATTAAACTATAAAATCCTACCATTTGTACCTATCAGGGGCCGGCTCGATAGCCCGGTGGATAGGGCGCCGGCATACCACATGGGAGGCCCTGGGTTTGGTTCCCGGGAACCTCTCCTAGCGGGCAGACTGCCTTGAGAATGGCAAGCCGCCATGGGCGGGCCGGAGCCGCCGTGGGCAGGGCAAGAAGCTGCCACGGACATGGCAAGAGCCGCCACGGGCAGGGCAGGTCGCCTGCGGATGGAGC